>PVLD010017736.1:0-41024 GCA_004027595.1 Dinomys branickii
TTTCCAGTGGGTTTGGTTGACCCCTTTGTCAAATATTAGGTAGCTGAGTGGGTTTTTTGTTGTGGTTGCATCTTCCAGTCTGTTCCATTGATCCTCAGGTCTGTTTTTTAGCCAGTACCAGGTTGATTTTATTACAGTTGCTTTGTAGTATAATTTCAGGTCAGGGATTGTGATTCCACCTGACTTGTCCTTATTGCCCCGGATTGCTTTTGCTATTCTGGGTCTAAACAGTGATTTTTATATTTACAAAAGAAGCCTCATAGTGTGCCGGGTGTGTATCAGTAGCTATATCCTCCCGCATTTCAGATACTGACAGCATGTTGTTTGTGCTTATTTTGGTGACTTCATCTGTCTGGGGTAGAGTTCAACTCCATGGATAGAAGATTAGAAAAAGTGGACACTCTGATTCCTTAGTCCAAAGCTTTTGTATCAAAGTCCTGAAGAGTCAGAAGTTTCTGTCTTTTTAAGGAAGCAGAAGCATGCCATAGTTCAGTCCTCGCAGGGAGCAAATGAGGAAGGGAAACCAGTTCTTTTTCCTTTCTCTGAATGTCGCACACTCTTTAGCATAGCGTCTCTTTCAGAGTTCATCAGAGATCTGGACTGCATAGCCATTTATCATATAGTCAGAGACAGGAGTATAACGAATATATGCTGTATTGTGAAAACAAGTATCTTGAGCTTAAAGAACTGAACAGTTATTAATTAGGTTCCTTATCTTCCTGAGATTTCAGGTGCAAATTTGCAACAGAGAAATTGTCGCATGGTGCGTCAGCCACCAGCTAGGGAAGATACCGATGCTGGATCTTCAAGGGAAGCGCAGAGTCACACGAGAGTCCGACCCCAGCGAGGAGTCAGAGCCAGTTACCTCCTTCAGCTACTGTCATTTATGAAATTGGCTTTTAAATATACACACTCAAAGACCAAAATATTTCTTCAAAAATTAACTTTGCTCCATTACAGGGAATGGGTAGAATAATACTCAGAATATTTATCGTACCTCCCTGAGCACTGTGCCAGCACCCTGCCGCTCCACTGAGACTGAGATGGGGGCAGGGGGTCTCACCGCCCTTATCTCAGGGCCTGCAGGTTTATTACAAGTCGTGGACATACTTTGGATACAAATAATAGATTTGACTTCTAACATAAATCATTTTCCTAAGCCATAAAAAGTGAGAGGCCCTTGCACATAGCCCCTAAAAGCATGGAAGGTGTTTTTAATAAGCCAGCTATAAAAAACCAGATCCGCCCAGTTTTATTTGAGAGAAATCATGGAAGCTTAGTTGTACCCTGTGGATTGAGGGAAAAAACAGAAAAGTTGTGGCTCATTGATATTCAGTCACGGTCTGTCTTTAGGACAGTCTGGTTTGTGCATGTGAATCTTGCTGAGAAAGACATGCTGTAGAAACTTGCCTAATACCTGACCACTGATTTTTAAAGTTACAATTTGCTGCCACTTTACCAAACTGTCTCACATTTTCTCAAAGATTTTATTATGTGTCGGGTTATTTTCCCCTGACTTGCTCATCTGAGCAAATCCCCCCACCCCAAATTACTACACTCAAGTGATAGTTCTCCAGCTTCAGTTTGCAAGAGAAACACCTCCAGGGCTTATGAAGCACAGGTTGCTGGCCCTGTGCCCAGAGTTTGTGAATCAGTGTAAGTTGAGACCCCAGTTTGCACTTCTAGGGACTAGTAACTTCCTAAATGGCCTTGTGGCTGCTGGTCAAGTTATGGAAGTCGTAAATACCTTCTAGGTACAGTCACTGTCAACCTGCCCTCCTTGTACCCTTTCTGTAGTTCAAAGGGTTTCACCTCATAGCCTTACAATAGGCACAACTTGGTCATTTCTCTGGACCCTCAAAATGACACCAGAACACAAATAATAATGTAATTGTATTTTTTCTAGTTTTTCAGACAGGGTCTCACTATGTAGTTTAGGCTGGACTGGAGCTCACTAGGTCACAGTGCGTGTGCCTCAGCCTCCCAAGCGCTGAGATCACAGGTGTGCACCTCCACGCCCAGCTTGTAACATGATTGTATTTTGATGGAATCATTCCAGGTGGTTTTACTTCATCACAGCCCATTTGTAATATTTTCCTTCCTTCCAATATCTCCAGTATTTTCTTCACAACATTTCTAAATCCATATTAGAAAAAGCTAGGTGAACAACAACAAAAAAAGTGGTTGGTTTTCTTTCTTGTTTTTCTTCATTCCAGTTAAATGTTGACTAATGTAATAAAAAGGACTATTTTCATTTAAAAGACTATCCAGAACATCAAAATATATGAAGCCCACCTTTTCCTTCTCACTAGCTCTTCTGAGTTTTGGAGAGATACAGGAGAATAAAAGAAACCCTACTTGCCTCTGATAGTGTTCCTCTGGGTCACTAAAGATGAATGTTCTAAGAAACATCCACTTTTTCTTCCTGAAACAAGTGGCAGGCTAAATAATATTCTCCTAAATAGCACAAATAAATGAACACTGCCAAACCGTGATACACAATGTATAAAGAGACCAACAGTATCACTACCTTTAAACCTATTACTGCTGACAAAATAAGTACACAGAGTCAGGAGGTCCTTTAAGTTTTTACTTAAAATTGGACACAGGGGAATAGTTACAAGACTGAATGGTATTTTTGTTTTGTTAGTATGCTTATTTGTGACCAGTTTAAACTATTAAAACATTTTCAAGGAACAGCAGAAAAGCATAGCTCTGGAAGACCACAATTTATGTTTAACTCAAATCATGTACATACACTAGGTTCCTAGTTTGGGCTAGCAGTTGTTCTAGGCAGTGAGATACAGCAATAAAAGATAAGGTCACACTTTCCTGGCAGCATTTGGGTGCAGAAGATAGGCAATAAGCAAATGGACAGACACGTACGTAAATAAGAACAAAGAAATAAATCTGAAAGATAAAGAAGTTAGGGCTTTGCATTATTGAGGGGTCAAAATATGCCACAGAGTTGAAGGTAAAATTCAGTGACAATGATGCAGAAAATAATCAATAAATTAATGGAACCAGACAGAGTGGTCTATACCTGTAATCCCAGCTCGCTGGAGACTGAGGAAAAAAGACTGCAAGTCCAAGCCCAACCTATGCCACTTCGCAATTTAGTAAGACTGTCTTAAGATTAAAAAGAGCTAGAGTGTGAAGGGCCTGGCTTCAATCCCAGTATCACCACAATACATACATGCATACATATGTACGTACATACAAAATAAATTAATGGAATAGAATTAAAAGTCAAGAAACACATTGGAATTTAAAAGTGATAATATTTGCATTTAAAACCAGTGGCAAAATGATAGAAAATTCAAAAAGATATCTGTCTTACACCATACTTAGAAACAAGTACAGATATACTAGGAGGAATGTAAGAGAATGTATTTGTTATAGTCTTGGTTTTATAACCTTAAGCATAATTAAAAAAAGAAACACTTGACTATATACTACTGTAAAATTTCTATATAGTGATAATTTCTCACGGTAAAATCATAAGCCAGTAACATCTTGGGAATAATAGTATTTGCAGCACATAAATAATATTTATGGAGCCCATATTCTGTATCAAGAAGCATTCTGAACATTTATAACCATAAGACTCATGAAAACTGCCAATTGCTTACATATCTTAATTAGCTTTGATTAGCTTCACTTAGTATTTCCATAGCCTTCACTTACATCAGAACATCACATTGAATGCCATGAGTATATACTGAATTTTGTCAACCTAAAAAAATTAACATGAAAACTATTAAGTATGTGCACCTGCTATCCTTCTATGTATAAGCATTTAGAGGAATACAGATTTTAGGTGAAGTGTCCAGATCACCTAGCAAGACCGAGGCAAAAGTAGGATTTAAATTCAGTTATCTCTGACAGTAGAGTTTGTTTTTAAGCAATGAGACACAGAGTTCCTGTAAATCCAAAAGAAAAAGGAGAAACTACCAAATATTTTAAATGGAAAAAAGTTTTCACCCACAAAGTTATGGAGAAGGGGCCACATGGCCCAGGTCACTGTAATAAGAGATTCAACCTCCTTAATAATCAAGGAGAAGCAGAAAACTTAGCACTACCTCTCAGAATTACAGGTCTCGTAATGCTCTGTCCCAATACTTGGATTTAATGTAGGTCTTTCTGTACCTGTCTTTAGACTCAGGTAAAATGTTCTTACAAGATTATCTGTAATAATTCAAAGACGGATACTTCCTAAACACCAATAAAGGACAGAATCATTAAATGTATTACAGAGCACACACTGTGCAATACTGAAGAGCCATTTAAAAAAAAGAATGAGAGAGGTCTGTATATACTGACAGGGAAGAATACTCATCATCCATATGTGAAGAAAGTCTCAGGAGAGTGTATCTTAATGGATAAATACATCCTGTTTATAAAATTATACATCCTACACACATCTCTGTGACAGAAATGCTAAAGCCTGAAAGTGCTAACTATTCCTACTTCTGAGAAGTCAAGTCACCATGGGAAAGTGTCTCAGGTCTGAGATCTTTGACATAAATAAGGTATAAAAATACTCTAGCTTAGATTTTATAATTTACATGTGAAACTTTAAATTATGTGCAAGGCAATAAGAACATAATGGAAAAAATTAAACAAACTTTATTTAAATTTAAAGAAATATAATAGGACCGCTGAGTGCAACAAAGATGTGCCCCATTTCTGTCTGATTGGAAAGTATCATTTCTATCTGATTGATTTCTTTCTGATTGGAAAGTATCAATCCCCTCAAGTTTCAGGCTTTGCTACCGTACTGGCAATCAAGCCACTAATAATAAGACCCATCCAAGTTCCATATCTATTTTCATAGTCCATCCCTTCTCTGCTATTTTAAAGAAGAAATTTGCCCTAAAGAAACAAATACAAGTATCTTGGTAGCTTAGGCATAACAGGGGGTGGGGTTATAGCTCAGTGGTGTAGGCACTTGCCTGGCAAGCCTGAGGTCATGAGTTCGATCCCTACTACCAAAAAAAAAAAGAGAGAAATAACAGTAATTTGCGAAAGAACTTCTTACCTGTGTGTCTGTCTCTGACTGTTCTGCAGTTTTAAGGTGAGCCATGCAGTGTGGAAAATCTAGTCCAAGCATTTGGCCCTCTGTATTAGGGATGAACTTTTGCCTTTCCAAAATTATTGAAAAATACCTCAGTGGATGTTGAACATTCTAATTAAAATTAAATTTGGGTGTAAGTTGAACCTACTCATTACTGTGATAAACTGCCTGTCTACCAATCAGCCTGTCTAGCCTATCCACTTTTCTTGTGCATCAAGACCTATGTTTAATGATAAGATTACAGATTATATATTACCTTGATATTTCTGCCTGTTTTAACAATCTGTGATAAGCTCAGTGCTGTGTTTAATGATGCCACTTTGGTATAGTTACTGAGCTATGTCAAAAAAACTACCAAATTTGGAATTCAGTTTCTCCCCTTTTGAAAGGATAAATCCTTGCAAAACAACTTGAAAGCAGGTATCACCCAAAATGGTTGTTTTTATTCTCTACCACAAGTGATTTTTTGCAGTTTGAGCCATTATCTGATTTATTTGTGGCTACCTGTCTTAGTCCTATCCCTGCTATTCCAGATGACCCTTGAGTATGAAGGCCTGCTGCTTCTTCCTCAGAGCCTGTTTGAGGATAATGAATCGATCTCTCTCTAGGCCACCCACAGTCCCTCAGAGGCCTGGGTTAACTGTGCCTCCACTGCTTGTGTGCACGGAGATGCTGGGCCATTGCTGGAGTCAAATCAGATCAAAATTCCCTCTGACTGTCAAGCTCCTAAACACCCACTGTTCATCTTAGGGGTTCCCTGGCCAACGCAGAGCACTGACACATGAGTACATAGTAAAGTTCGACATTGTTTATCATCTGCCTCAGACTTTCCTGTATAGAAATTGCTATCCCACGGAGAAGGGGGCTTTAAATTGCCCATAATCTGCATCACAGTGCCCCTTGGGATAGTAGTTTAGAGATGTGATCAAAATATTCGCTTTTTTTAGTTACAGTAATAGAGACATTGCCATTAACACTCCCTCTTGCTTCAAACATATTTATCATTCTTGTCACTTTCTAAAGCAGTTCTGGAAGTCCTCCTCCACGTCTTCATGAAGTGTGATTAAAAAGTACGTACTTGCTGAATGCTGCTGCCTAAAAAGGCAGGTGTGTGAAAACACTACGTGTCCTCATTAACCTTATTCACCAGATCTGGCTCTGTCCAACTTCTGGCTCTCCTCCAAAATCCAACTGACCATGAAAAGTAAACAGTTTGTATCAGTTCAAGACATTGAGGCAGCCACAACAGCACCACTGAGATACTTACCTAAGACAACTTCCAGCACTGCTGCCCATAACAGCAAGAACAATGAGTGAGAGGGAGTATTTTGAGGGAGATTCATGTGTCTTTTGCTGTAGCAAAATCTTTAAAATGTAAACATTCATTGATCATGCTGTGTGAATACAGATGCTCTGGAGTCAGACATTCTAAGGTCAAGTCCCAACCAGTTACTGGCAACAGGACCCAGAGAAAGCAATTTAACCTTCCTGTGACTCAGTATTCTCATCCTTTCAATGGGGTTCTAAACTCCCTATCTCTCAGTGTCATTGTGTTAACAGGAGTTGAATGTGTAAGGCTTTTAGTGCAGTAACTACTACAAAGCTAGTGCTCAGGCATTAGCGATTTTGTGTGTTGTACGTATGTTTGATGTATGGCCTGGCAACCAGAACATCCACCACTTCTGCTTTCAAAATTCCGTGTTTGTCCTGTTCCTGAAAAGACTTCCCTTTGAACACAGAACTCAGTTTAAGCTACAAATAAGCCTGCTCATTGGTCTTAAACTTTCTGCTCTTCCCAAAGACTCTGTGTCACAATAGTCCTGAAACACTTGCCCTTCTGTCCCTGAGGTTTAGCCACTTGGTCCTACCAACCAAAAGTGAAAGATGACGAGCATCAGTCTGGTGCTGGAACTGGATTATAAAAGTCATCTTTAATAATTTAGATCACCACTTACCCCATCTCTCTCCTCTTTCCTCTTTCCATATGGATTTCCTTTCTTTAAGAAAAGCTTCTCTATGGAAGTGGTTTCTGAACCTATAATAAAAATAAAAAAAGTTTATAAGAAACAGAAGTTCATCAGAAATAAATATTTTCCCAAATAAATGACCTCTAATAGGTATGATTTTTGTAATAAAGCATATTATGTGCATCAGTTTTCATCATAGTTTATTTAAAATGTACAATTTGTATTTTAAAAAGCAGATATAAAAGCTGTGGTAATGAGCTAAATACAAAAGAAAATGTCCCACTAACAAAAAAGTAACCTAGGTGTGTAACTGTAAGATTTTTCTTCTGATCCTGACAAAGTTAGCAGCTAAAGTTTAAATCTCTCGAACAAATTGACAAAAGCAGAAGCGGCAAATAGTTTTCTTCTTACTTGTTTACACTCTAGAGTTCCGTCTTGAGGATGCTAATATCACATCAAGGCACAGTGAGTGTGAGTGCCATACTGGAAGATTATAATTCTTACGGCCACGAAAGTGAGAGGTGATAGTGTTTGTAGCACATAGTTACCACCCCTGCCTGTTTTGGGCCAAACAGCCTACTGCACAGTCATACACCGTGTATATTTTGTACAGTAGCATTGTAAAGGCTGGCTGCACACTCTGAGGCTTTACCACTAAACTAATTTGCCTCCAAAGTTTTGGGGATTTTTACAAAAACAGTACATCAATTTTCCTGAATCTTTCTATGGCATGAATTTTGTAAACCTAGGCCCATAGACTGTCAGTGATGCTGACATTTTTTGACTTCCGTGTAAATCTTTAAAGGCAGTGCCATGTTATTTTACTGATAGTAGTAATGTTTTGCTGACTGTTTGCAGATCTTTTCCTCATGTTTTCTATATGAAACATTTATTTCAGTCATATTTACCATAGTATGAAATCCTTTCTGGGCGTGGCTTAACACATATGATAGCATAAAAGGTTACATTTCTGGTAGTCATAAAACAGAGGGAAATCTGCCAGAATTTGACTCACAGTCCAGAACTATAGGGACAGTAGAGGTACTAGCACCTTTGACCCCTCCATCCATCCGGGAGATACTCCCCCTTCCGCCTGCTCAAGCATGGGCCTAATTTAGTTTACCCAAAGGATCAAGAAATGGTAGGAAAAAAGCTCCCACACACCTTGGCCAAAATTATATTTACTTTTTACCTGCTGCCTACAAATAAAGTTACTGTGTTTCCAGTAGCGTCTAAAGCAGCTGGCAGTAAAACACCATGTAAAAAGTTGTTGTTGTTGTGTTGTTGTTGTTGTTGTTTGGACATCAAGGGATTGATTCTGAGCATGTGAATCACATTAGCAAAAAGCTTTCAATAATAAATAGGGTCATAGCTTATTGTCAATCAGTTAGAAAAGTTTTGCCTGCATATGTTCAGAGCTCCCCTCCTGGCCAACACTCTTAGAAGCTTCACTGGTGAAATTCGCATTTCAAGCTCTTAAAAGCGTTTCTTAGGAATTGACAAATTGTCCAGTAGGTGGCACAGTATCAACACCCTGCCAGCAGCTTTTTGTGTAAAAAAGAATTTTCTTAAACAGTTCAAAATAGCCACATGGGTCTGTCATTATATACGGTGCTTAAACAGACACTCTGCGTATCAATTTCATTTTCGGTGGTATAATTTGGGATTTTTTGAACTTACATGTCTCCCTTTGGGCTTGTTAATTTTAGACCCACTCCTTATTCCTTTCTCCTTCAAATATTTATATTGAGCACCATTTATTTTTCTTTGTTTTTGCAAAGTGATTTTTTTTTTTGCGATACCGAGAATTGATGTTTATCAAAGGAGATCAAGAATTTGGCATAACTCAGAGAGGTCCCCAGACAGAGTAGTGGTTAGAAGGAGTACATACAGACGTCGGGCTTTGCAGCTGAGAAACTCATACTCAGAATTATTTATATGCCCTCCACCTTAGTCAGAAGCAGGGTTTGTTTATATGCATCTGAAGACCACTGTGGCAACAGAGTCCGGGGGGAGCAACGGTCTGGAGCCTATGGAGTGTGGCCTTCGAATTAACCACTGTTTTCATGCTTAGCTGTCAGAGTTCCATAAACTTTCCTGGGGAACAACTTTCCCCATGTATGATGCTAAGGTTCTTAATGAAATGGCACATCTAGAAACCTCTGACACAAAGGGCACCTGGAAGTAGCTGACTCTGTCTCCTTGAGTTGCTGAGACCAATTATTTGCTTTGAATGTTTGGGTAGAACTTTCCAAATATGATGAAACACAATTACATGACATTGGATATTGATGTGATCACTCCCATTCTAAATTCAGACTACCTGGTTAACCCGTGTGACTTCCGGGTGATCATCTTGCCAATAAAATTGGCTTTCTTGCCAATAAAACAGGATTTATATCACTGTATCCCACTTCGAATTCTTTGTTGGAAGATTAGTGCAGATGTGGCTGTTGTGGGAAAAACTACATAAAAAAACATACTGCAACACAATATTGTGCTCTTCATTTTGGAGTTTTAGGTATCGAAAATAAACATTAGCATAATAATATCCGGCATTTACAAAATTCAATTTACTTAGTACACTCCATTTATTCCTCTCTAAACCCAAGAGTTTTCTTTGTTTGTGAATTTGGAGATCAATAAAATGCAGGGCTATCTGTAACCATTTGAATGATACAAAAGTCAAAAAGAAAATATGTCCTATAGATTAATACATATTGTGTAATTACCAGCTTACCTACCAGCTAGAATAAAAACTGGCACATATTTGTTATACTGGAGTGCTCTAACTTCCAGCTAGAAAACGCAAACTCTACATTTTGATCAAGGTCTACCTTCCCATGCCGGAGAGTAGATTTTCAGCAAGCTCTTTGACAGTTCCTGTGAACCACCTGATCCAATGAGCTCTTTCCTTTTGTGTGTGTGTTAGGGGTGGGGTTGCTAAAGTCAAGGATCGCACACAAGCACATGTGCTTCTGAGCTTGTATTTTCACACATTCACATATATCCTTTCTTTATGAGAGAAGGGAGATGAAATGAAAGCACACAGAATAATTTATCCAGGTAAGAACTCAAGTCTAAGTCCAGAGTTTGCTCTACTCTTAGAATACTATGAATTAGAAGCTACTCATGGGTCCAGCATCAGGGAAAAACCTAGGGATCACCATTTCAGGCTTTGAGACCACACTGCCTGGGTTTGACTTCCAGCCTTTGGCACTTACAAATTGTGTGGATAAATCATTTAATCTTTTGATTCTTTGTATAAAAAAATAGGGGAATAATAACAGTATTTTTCTAATAGGTCTTATGAAGGTAAAGGATTATAAGTCACAGAGATGGTCTGACCATATGTATGATCACAGGTGTACTTTGGGGTACATTTTTGTGAGTAAATAGGGATGCTATCTGTAATTACATCAAGGCAGCCAGAATAAGTCAGGACTTTCCTGAAGAATCCAGGATATACGGGATTGCCCTAACACAAAACCCCTAGCTTGATGCCCAGGTCTTGGTAGAGTTAGTGAGTTAATATCTTGTTAATATGATGTTAATTTTGCCAGAAAGATTATGGGCAAAAAATGTTTCTTGGAACATAGCATTCAATTCCTTATTAACATTTTCTGACTTTGTTAATGTGCAGGTTCTTTTTTTCTCTAACAAGAGGAGATGCATTCACATATATGTTTAGAGTCTCTTGCCATTGTTTTACTGATTTAGCCCCTCTACTAATTCTTAATTAGGTTTAATCAGTGGAGAAAAATCTCACTCTGCCCAAGAGAAAGCCAGGCGTGGTGTACGGAAGGAAGTATCTCTGTCACTCCAGTCCCTACCCTGTGAAGTGGCAAAGGACGTAGTCCCATGGTGGCAGCAAGGCTGCCATTTAGCTTCAGGAAGTTGACAGTGATTTTTGTTTAGATTTTTTAAAAAATTTTAAAACACTGTGTCAAAAATCCAGCCACAATAATTGGTAAGAGAAGCAAAGAAATTCCAGACTCAGAAGTACCATGAAGTCATCTCCGAACTTCCTGCCAGCACAGGGTCTTTTTAACACATGTTCTCAGGATCCTAGCCAGCCTAGCATCAGCTGCCCCTATGACGGGACTGCCATCATTTCCTTGGCAAAACATCATCCAAGTTCCGCAGGCAAGGACTTTTGACCTGGATTTCCCAGCTCAGTGCCATCCTATTACAAGAGGAGACAACATTGTAAAGTTCTGTTAAATGCAATTCCTTACAATATGTTTGGTTGATCTTCTGCATCCAGAGGCAGAATTCAGATTGTATAGTTAACTTCTTTTATTGTCTGCCATCAAAACCACCCTGTCCATCTAAGTGTATAGTTAACAAAGCCAGTACTCTACACTTAGCAAGAGGACAGGATTTTTAATCTCTGATGTGGAAGGCAACTATGTTCAGGAAGATCATAATTTATGGCAGAGGCAAACAGGGTCCCTATTCCTGACCCTAATTGGCAGCAGGGATAGCATTTGTTTAAGGTCTCCAGGTTTACAAAGTAGACCAAGTTACCTTGTGTCATGAATATTGCATTTTCCCCATTCTACCAAATGAACGTGTCACACATCCAACCTTGACTGCAGAGAAGCCTAAAGGGAACGTCTGGAAGTTTGTCTGCTATGGCTTGTTTTTTACCCTCCTCAGAGCCTGGGGGAAAGTATGGGACACATCGAGCAAAGATGAGTTCATATTCGGCCTGGGAAAGCTGCAGAGCTGCCTTTCCTGCTGCCCAGCATGAAATGAGCCATGAGCAGCATGAAATCACTGAGCACAGGTGTGGGGACTCACAGTGACATAAATATCCTTGCTGTTAGCAGTTGGAGGGCGGCTGTGGGAAGATTGGCCACAAGCTCCTCCTCGCCAAGTCCGTCTTTATAAAGGACGGTCATTCAGGCCACACTGTGAGGGCCAGAGTTCTTGATGGGTCTCAGCACAACTTCCGATTCCGACTCGTGGAGCAGAATTAGAGAAAGATGTAAATGAACATTTACCTCAGACCATTGGAAGAAGAGAAGAAAAAAAAAGAACAGTCATGCAGTGCCAAACTGGTATGTTTGACCACAAACACTGAAAGGCTTCTATGCATTAAAATAAAAACACTTCCATAAACAGAATTTATGAGGATGATGAATGGTGAAATTGTTATCTATAGGACCAAGTATTATCTATATAACTGTAGAAACTATTTTTAAATTCTTTGAAACAATGGCTAAAAGTATGCAAAAGCTAAAAGAAAAAGGAAAGCCAAGGGGAGGGGAAAGCCTGAAAAAATACTCAGAAAACACCCAAAGTCGTTCACAATGAATAAGAGGCATAAGTTAACGTAATAAATGTAATGTGTTCACCTATTAATCTGGAAGTCCTTTGTTTTAATTTTTAATTATAAAACCTAGCTTTAGCTTGGTGTGGAAATTCTATGCCCTCTCCAGTTTTTTAAAACTTTCCTTGCATTGTGTTTGTGGTGGATAAATTTTATTTTTATTTCATTTATTCATTTATTTCTGTATCATTTGTAGAGTTTCTTGTCAATATAAGCAGGATAAAGTTTAATTTTTATACAAAATTAAAAGCTATTGTGTGTTAATAGGAGAGAAAATTCCAACTATGCTTATTATTATGATTGACATTATTGGGTATATGTTTTGTTGTAAAGTTTTCCAGTTTCCATTTATTCTGCTATTTGTTTGTTATTCAGTATATATTTTGTTTAGTTTTAATTTCTGCTGAAATATAAAAGGTAGAAATCCTGTAACCATTATCTCATTTAAATATATTATTAAGTACTAATTGTAAAAGCTATAGACCATTAACAGAAGAAAAATACAAATAACTAATAACAAAAACCAGTGGTTTGATAGACTGTTGCATAATTGTTAAAACTTTAAAGAGGACATGTAAAAAAACCTCACAGTATAACTAAAAACTTAGGAAAAAATCTGGTTATAATCCCAATTATGTGAAACTGTTTGTGTATAGTTGTCTTTAAAAGAAAAAAAAAAAGGACAGAGAGGTAGATACATCAAATTTGGTAACTTTTTCTCTTCTGTACTTTTTCTAATTTTCCAAATATTGTGTAATGGGCACACAAGTTTAAAATCTGAAAAATAATTACTGATGTAAATTTTACAGAGTTCTTCAGTGAGCTTTTCAGAAAGAAAGAAAAAAAAACTTAGAAATTCCTCTAATGCCTTGTAGCAGAAGGGTTTCCTGGGAAGCCTGGACATGCAATTTATAATAAATAGCCAAACCCCAAGCCTTTTAAGAAGGGTGACTAATTCTAGCCACAAAGAAAATGCTTGAAATTTGTGGATGGACAGACAGCATGGGCCCTCAGTGGCACAATGTGAAACAGTCTTGTGCTATCCTCTAGCCAGCAGATAGTATAAACACTAGAACAGCTTGATTTTTTAATATAAACTGTTCACTACATTGCTCTGAAGTCAATATTTAATGCAAATGTAGAACCCAGTACATGTTCCCCTAGTTTCCAACACTTAATTTCAATTTTGTTGCTCTTTGATCTTTACAAAAAAAAATAAAACAGTGCTTGATTCCTGTTTCATTTACAAAGCCATAATTTGATACTGTTATTTTGGAGTTTATAATCCAATGTGTATCGGTGGTTCAGCCCAGTGGAGTGAATTTACCTGGTAATCATATGTTTCAAGTTATGAACTGAAAATGCATCTAAACTTTTTGTAGTCTTTCTAAGGCTGCAATGGGTTTTAATGTCAAAGCACTTGTCATTTTTCTTAATGAAATTGGATTTTTGCTGACAGTATTGAAATATTTACTGCTGAATTCTTATTATAAATAAGAGGAATGTTGAGTTAAAGTGATTTATAAAGCAATACTAATGCCTGTATATTCTTTTCTGTTATACCACTTAAATATAATGAAGAGATATATCTTTATGAGTGTATTTTAAAAATTGGACAGTCAACTATAAAGCAAATACAAACTATTTTAAAAGGCCAAGAAAAGGAAGAGTTTACCAAGCAGATAAAATAAATTGGTTACCACTGGGCCCTATATTTGTCTCCAGTTGTACAGTTAACAAAGCCAGCACTCTCTACACTTAGCAAGAGGACAGCACTTTTAATCTCTGTGATGTGGAAGGCAACTATGTTCAGGAAGATCATTGCAGAGGCAATAACGTTCCATTAAAACAAAAGCATAAAAACCAACAGCCACTTGGTACCTTATGCTTCTCATTGGTCTTTCCATTTTAACAGCGGTCAAAAGCCAATAATTAAATTGAAAGCATAAATGATAGGTCATAAAAGTTCCAGGCTTTTGGAGGAAAGAGTGCCAGAAATTCCTCCAAAAATAAAGTCATATGGGGTGATTGCTGTTGAGCCATCTCTTCGCTGTCTCAGCTAAAATAAAGAAGAGGGAAGCATCTACCAGACATGCTTTCGGCTTTCTCAAAATAAAAATTGCATGAATTGAGTCCTATGAAAAAATGCTGCATTCTATGCAGAATATCTGTTTTCTTAATAAAAGAAAATTAAAATTAGAGACTCAGACCCCTTTGATGCTGTAAAGTGCTAGTCCCCAGATTACTTTTAGAGAAGTACTGTCATTAATCCTTCTGGCTTCACAGGATGCGTGTCTGAGTATTATCCCAATCCATACTTGTCACATTTCTGGGAGGAAAATAATGTTATCATCCTTGTTTTCTGAAAGCTCATCAAAGAAAAGTAGTTGAGTAGGCAGTTATCAGCAGAGCTGAGGCCAGAGTTATTTCATCCTATTAGGTGGGCTGTTTACTGCGTATCAATTGTGAGCCAGGTCCTCTCCATCCAGTTATGGCATTTCCTCTTTGTTGTAGAGCCTCCTCTCTTCTTGAGCCTGGTACAGCATAACAAAAGTGACTGTGGAAACTTTCATTGCTCTAATGCCATAAGTTGACCAACATTCATAGCCCCGCGGAACCCTGATGCCTCAGCTCCTGCTGTGAGCGATCCCCGCTGGCTGTGTTTACTGGGATAGACTGTATACGCTAAAAGGTGTGGGGGGAGCATCCTGTTTTAACCATGATCCAAGAAAGTCTTGGTTCTCTCTGGTTCCTGTGTATAGCAGTGTCAAAGTGAGGATGAGTCAGAATACCCTTTTCCCCCATAGCTTTTCAGTACACTGATTTGTGTAAAGCATATCGTATGATTTGATAGAACAAACTATAAATTATCACCTTATATTATTCATCTTTTCCAGAATATCTTGAAAGTCTTTTCATTAACATTTTTGTGATCACACTCAAATAACTCAGGTACTAGTCTATATGATGCTCTATTAACTATACATTACATTGGAATCTAATCCTTCAAATCTTTTTTCATTGAACTTATCTATGAATCCGTACTGGTAATACTCTGTATTTTAACCCCTTCTTTATACTGTTATAAAGTACTAGATACTCATCTCCAAAGGACAAGGGTTTTGAAGTGGTAGAGCAAAATGGTAAATGCCAAAGTAGGTGGCACCTCATCCATGCTCTGCCACTGTTTGGCAGTGTCACCCGGGACAAAATCACAGAGGGTCCAAGTTTCCTCATTTAACTAAGCAACAAGAAAAAAGATCTAATTCACCCCGAAGGCCCTTTCGGACAAGAAGCCTTTTTGGAATAGTGGTTTGTAGTCTTTATGCTGTTTCTCCACCAAAGAGCTCCTTGAGAAGTCTTGGAATACCAATCTCATCTGTCCCTGGTTCCTATTGTGCAATTCATGGGTTCATTAAAATTATATATCTGCAAGAGATAGTGGAAGCAAAAAAGATGAATTCTATATTTGCTAGCCTGTTCTACTAAAACTAAACACTAATTTCCTTTACATACACACACACACACACACACACACACATGCAAAATGGAAGATAATTCTTCTTCAAAGCATTCTTGGTAACTTTTAAATTAACTTAATATGAAACGATCTCTAACTCCCATAAAGAACATCAACTAAAAGAAAATAATTGATGCTATTACTAAAATATTTCGGATTAAAGAAAATTAACAATTGAATGATAAATACTGATTGACTACTGTGAATCTAGTTCTTAAATGGCTAAACTTGTAAAGGGACAAACTGACTGACTGAAATCTCCAGTTTTAAAATGTCAGTCTTGGCTCTCAATGCGTAAATAATCTCTAGTTCAGATCGCCAGAAGGAATAATTGTCCTATGTCAAGTTGAATTCCTGCCTCTTTCTGATTTGTGTTCAGCATGTGTACTATGACCTGTTGTCCTTCACCTTTTGTTCTCTCCCTTAACCTGAAAGGCTCTTTACCTTGGGTGGGATTATTATGTTATGCTTATAGTCTGAACATAGCTCTGAGAAATGCAGCCAGGTCACCTCTGTTACACTTTGCAAGCCTCTAGTAGCCTAGCAACTTCTGTTACACCCAAGGCAGACTCTGTAAGATGGAAGGAAAGGAAAGGAGGGAGGAAAAAGGGAATGGAAGGAGAGAGGGAGGGAAGGAGAATTCCAGATAACTGCAGAAAAGTACAGCAGGCAGCTGATGTTAAAATGTTGTATTCTCCAATAGTTTTGGTATTGCTCAAGTGGAAAGATAGGAATATGTAGAACAAGGTAACCTTTAAGTGATTTCTAAATCACTGTTGTTACCAAAAAATTATCATTTTCCATTTCAGTGAGTCTAAGACAAGAAAAATTTTAAGCATCAAAATCTGGGATTAATGTTTGCCTTTAGTATTTTCCCAGTAATAATGATTGTAACAAAGCACTTTTATGTATTAGGCAGTTCCCTAGCATGTTAAGGGCATTGATTCCTTTAATACTTCAAACAACTCTACATGGTAAATACAGATGTATATATGCCTTTTACTTGTAAAAATGAAGAGATTGGAGTTTGCAGATATGCTATGGCATGCCCTAAAAATTCCAGTTTTATAGTGGAAATCATCTGGGGCACAACATTTACTTTATTACACATTCAGCTCTAAATGTCTTTGCAATTCATTTCCTGGAAAAGGTTGTAGAGTCTCATATAGCTAGGCAGAAGGTGTTGGAGATACATACATATGTAAACTCAAGTACACACATCAGTTTCATGTCTATCTGTGAGATCAATTATATATATGAGCTTCTTGTGGGAGAGGGCAATCAGTAAATTTGGAGAAGAACTTGGAATTACATTTGCTTACAAAGTGCGAGGAAGCATTTTTCTCCTCCAGCAAAAAATTTAAAATATATGAGATATAAGAACACAACTCTTATGTTTCTAAAAATTAGAAAAACAGATGCAAATATTGAATGGGGTTATTTGTGGGTGTTAGAACTTAAGCCAATTTTCTCCTTTCTACAAATATTTTTCTGCTTTATTTAATGAGTGGTTATTACCTCTAGAATAAAAAATATTTCAGTATGGAAATGGGAAAGATAATTATCTAGTGCTATAATAAGAGTCTTAGAATTATAAACACATTATCTAAAATAAATTTCTATAATATGAGGGCATCCATTATAGAAATTTCTGGGCAGTAATTTACCCATTTGGTAGGTTTTAAATCTTAGAAACTCACTACTTCGAAAGGAAAACTGTCTTAGTATCAAAATACTAGATGTTAGGTTTAGATATTGGGTGAATAATATCTGATTAGGGCCAAGGATATAGCTCAGTGGTTCAGCACCTACCTGGCAAGAGCAAGGTCCTGAGTTAGATTCCTGATGCCAAAATTAATAATAATAATAATAATAATAATAATACATTAATAATATCTAGTTATTGAGAATTTTTTCTAAAGCTTTATTTCACTGTTGTGATTTAGACAGAAATGTAGAATTAATCTCTAGTTTTTAAAGAGTAATCAGAGGAGATATTTTGTTCCTTCACTAATACTTTTGAAATGCCACTTGGTTCCAAGCATTCTGGTGAGCACTCTGTGAAACATAGCAGATCAACAGACTATGAGTGCTGTTCTCAAGAACTCCCAGTCCTGTTGAAGAACTGAAGTGTATTCCTACGCAAAAGTTAGGGGAAAGCATCAAACACGTAAGGATAGGCCTTTTGCATTAGTTCATTCCGCAAGTAGTACTTAATGCCTAACAGACATGAAGAATAAAGTGGTGAATAAGATATAGTCTCGGTCGTAGGTAACCTGATGGTCCAGTGGAAAAGCTAGATAAGAAATGCAATGATTACGAGACAAATGATTCACTCATCTGTCCTCTAATCTTCAGTTTACTATATCTACCATAGAAAGAAACAATATGAAAGATACAGAAACATGTCTAAATTAAGTCCTTGGGAGAAGAATTGATTATCTAGAGATAGGCAACTACACATTTGAAACAACTGAGTATTGAATAATTCTTTATTCTAGATGACAAGAAAGGAAATAAATTAGCAACTGATTAACCCAAGGAGACATTTATAGATGAAGTGTTCTTTGAACATTCCCTTTAAGAAATTAATTTTCAATTACTATCATCTGTTATATTTTAAAATGATCATTATTGTGAAACACAATTAGTAGGGCTAATTTAAAACATTAACTTTGGCTGTATACAATAATGTAACAAAATTATCTCATTTGATTTCTATAGAAGGAATTCTCATCAGACTGTTTGTAGCTGTGGTTTGGGTAGGCTTGACTGATTTCACTTACGTAAACCTCAGTGGCCTTATTATGAACTGAGCAGGGGTGGGGAGAGTGCTAGAATTTCTTTTTATAAGTTTTCCAAGCAACTTGAACTTGTGCAAATGCAGAAGAACACAGTGAGAGGCAATGGGTATTAGGAAGAAAATGGTCAGTGATGCTTCTTTTGACGTGACCAGTGGAACACATTCCATTCAACCTCTTGGTGATTAAATTATGGTATCAGTGAAATGTGAGGAAACAGCTGATAAAATGCCACATGTATTGTTTACATGTTTCACCTCAATAGAGTAAAAATTAACTAGTGGAATGAAGTCCTCATGCACACCTGTAACCTCGGGCTGAGCAGCATTGGGCTGAATGGCACTCACTCCCCTTTCTCTTGGCAGTCTCATGCAGGGTTTCTTTGGCTCTCGCTTCCTTTCATTAACGTGTGTCAGTCACCGCCCATCTTCTGTAGCAGTCCTCTTCTTCTTTAGCCAATCACTTCTGCTTGAGAAGTTGAAGGTCACATTTGCGACTCCGATATTTTTCAAGAAGGGAGCAATGGCTGCTTCATCTTCAGCAATAGTAGCGATTTGTTCTATTTCTAACTTACGTCAACATGGTGCAAATTATTCATATTTGAGCACCAGCTATATTGTAATAGAACTGAGTTTGAAAATATCTTTCAAAGTATTTTTATAATAGTATAATTTATGATAAAACTGTGCTTTTATTGAATACTGACTTAAGCCAAGGAGTATTAAATAAGCGTACTATATGTACTAACCCATCTAACCCTCCAACTTCCAACTGCCGTACAATGCGAGGTTCCCTGTCTATCCCATTGTAGGAATGAGCATACCGGGGCTAAGAAGGGATCTGTAGCTGTCCCAAGGTTACACTGACAATGAAAGAAGAAACTGAGATGTGAATCCAGAAAAGTTCATTCTGGAATCAATATCCTACAAAATAATTTAAATTAAAACTACTATATTAAATTCCTTTCTATTTCTTGGGTGGTAGGCTTATAGCTCCCTTGCACCTAGAAGTTGTATTCAAGCCCTGTTAACATGTAGGCTGCAGTTTCAGCATCTCCTCACCTTGGCCTTTCCTGTGTGTATCGTGTAGCCGTGCAATAGGCCAATATCACAGCATGAACAATGAAATAGCCCAGTCAGCAAAGACAGCGGTGCAGATTAGATCTACAGGATGGCGGTATCATTGTCCATGTTTTCAAGACAAATGAAATTTCTCACACCTTATTTTCAACACCTAAGGCAAGTAGCTGGCCTTGTGGGTAGGGGTCAAGTGCAATTTGATAAGGACCTTCATCTCAAAATATATTAAAGATCAGAACATCATAGAAAAGATTAGGATGAAGTTTCTTTTGCTGTTATAAGAGCGACACAATGTCACATTTCAAGGTAGGCAGCCACTAGCTAATAAAAGCTTTTCATATTATAAACTGGAACCTAGAGCTGTATACTGATGAGCCTAAGACAGCCTGAGCATGGTGGGCGGTAAGACCAGGGCAGGAGGATGTGTCGGTATTGCTCGAATACTACAGTTTGCAATGCAGTAATTATTCAGTCTTTAAGTTTCCTTTTTAATTTTAGTTACAAATCCTGCTTTACTGGGATTTGGGGCAATTTCTAAAATTCCCTCCCCATCTCCTCAGACACAAAGCTGATCCTATATATGGTAATAGACTTAAAGCTATCCATAGATAAGGTCAAAAAGACAGGCAGAGGCAGGCATAGCGCAGTTTCTCATTTTCCATTGTCATGGTCCCTCTCTCACCATTTCTTTCCTTTCAAAGGTGTTTGCACAGTTGTGTCCATCCGGAATGTCTAGGGTAACATATAACGCTTGCTGCCAGGACGGTTCCTCCCTCTGGGTCAGATCCTACTTCCTCTTCTGGGCTGTTTATCTGTAAATGAAGTGGCGACAGTATCCACTGCATTCATTATTGTGAAAATTAAGTGAGATGGCATATCTAAAGCACTTGAACACTGTTAGAGTAAGTGCTACTAATATTCACTTTTATTACTATCATTGTTATTATTGTTATTTACTAAACCTTATCCCCAGACAGATCAGTGAGATACCAGATTTTAAGGTATTAAGACTATTCTCATGACAAAACTAGACACATATCCTCAATTTAATATTTGAGATGAGCCAAAAAGACCAGTTTCAGAGCAGAGCAATTTTGAGATGCTGTTGAACATCGTTCCTTATAATTATAATAACAAAAATAGTATAGAGGGTAGTATGGGTAAACAAAACCTTTTTTATCTTTTTATTTATTTATTTATTTATTTATTTATTTATTGGCGGTACTGGGGATCAAACTCAGGACCCTGCACTTGCTAGGCAGGCGCTTATTCCACTGAGCTATATCCCCAGCCCAACAAAACCTTTTTTAAAATGCAGAGAATTTAAAAATTGGTTATGAAAGGATAAAATTTGTCAGAAACATGCCAAATCAAGCCCATAAATGTATGACTCCCTTCTAACAATCTTACCACACAAGGAAATAAAGGTCATTATTTTAACACTAGATGTTTTCAGAGGACTTTCTACTTCCTATGCCTGGGCCATCTCCCTGCCTTGGCTGGTTTTCTGGGGGCTATGTTCTTGCAGTTTGCTCTTAGAAAAATGGAGCAGGCCCAGTGCACAACAAGAGCAAGCGTCCGTGTATGACATACTTACTGCACGTCAAGAGCTTCATCAACCTAACTTGACGTTCACATTTACGCTGCATGACAGGCATCATAATCCCAATTTTTTAAAGGAGAAAACAGAGCCTCAAAGAAATCAACAGACTCTACCAGGGTCACACAACTTGTCAACACTATAACAAGGATGCAGAATTAGGTCAGTCATTCCATGATGACATTTGTCAAGTTTTAGTGGCTTGATTGAAAATCATGCTAGGAAAATGTTGCTTTTTCATATGTACATATATATATTAATAAAACATAGGAGGACAAGTTGATCAAACAGAAATTCAAAAACAGAAGAAATAGCTTCTGAAACCACTGAGAAAGCAGTGGTTCTGATATGTTGTGGTATTTAAATCTATCCTAATAAGTGAAAACATGCCGAGTGCTTTCACTGCCAGCAATAGATGTTTTTAGAAAGATATTTCCCCCTGCTACATTTATTAACATAAATGATTAACACCATCTTTCTTGAAAATAAAGAATTTTTTTCAGTTTCCATGGAACACTTAGGTTTTCTTTTTTTCTTTTTCTTTTTGCTGTACTGGGGATTAAGCTCAGGACCTTGCACTTGCCAGGCAGGTGCCTGTTCCACTGGGCTATATTCCCAGCCCAAGCCAGCCAGGTTTTCTAGGGGCATAGAACGCTGTGAGGACTCAGCAGCCTTCTCAGCAGCTCTCTCTGAATCGGTAATGGAGGTGTAGGATGACAGCGCTAATAATCACTCCTGGCATTCCTAGGTCTATGGGTTGCCCTATTTTGTTTAATTATACAAAGGCTGTACCTCCTTGTTAATTGGAAACCTGCTCTTAAATAGAGTAATCATTTGTTGGAAGAAAAATGGTTATTACCTGTTTCTGAGTGTTGCCGTTTACCATGGAAAAAAATTTTTGAGTGCCATTTAAAAACCATATAATTTTCTCTAGAATCATCTGATACCTTGTGTGTGTAGGGGTCAGATGTAGCCAGACAGCATGAGGCTTTTCAAGAACTGCTTGAGAGAATCTTCCTCTCCACAAGAGCAATTGCTTTGTAATTAGCCTTTTCAGATTCTCAGTACAAGTCATCATAATTCATTCCATCAAAAAATATCATTATCTTAAATATTTTAGGCTCTCTGGCTGATTTAATTAAGCAAAGGGTACTCTCCACATTTATCCTCACCAAATGGCAAATGATGCCCAGGCAAATTTTAGAGAAGTTCATTTGGAATTTCATAATACAGTGTATATCTCACTAAATTTACTTGACTCTGACCCCTGAGTTAGGGACACTGTCTAAAATGCAACACTGTTCCTAAAATAAGATTCACTTGATTAAACACTTTCCATTGAGCAAATAAGCCGGAAACTTTTGTATTTGGCAAAAAAATTAATTTCTAGATGTGACTATTCAAAATACTGCTTTGGCCAAAGCCTTTAGAGAGAAAATAAAGCCAGTTTCTGTTTCAAAAACAGTTGACCTCTGAAGTATTCGGTTGATTCCAAGTTGGCATTTCTGCACTTTTCCAGACGTCCTTGAAATTATTCAGAATGGGCACCTTCTTTGATGCTTTCCTTTGCGAAGAACTGGGGAGGCCAAGAGACATTTCCAAACCAGCCTTCTACTGAATCTGATAACTCATTTTTCAGCTGCAGTTCCAATGAGTAGGTGACGGATCATGTGGAAATACTGCTTTTCCACTAACACTCAGGCATAAATGTTGTGTGGCCTTTTCCTGTTAGATAAACTTGAACATGTTCAAATTTTTCACTGGAGTCAATAGTCAATATAGCTCAGTCTCCCTAAGAGAATGCACAGGGGAAATGATTGGGCAGCTTTTACTTCATTCTTATTGTGTGAGTTATGTAGTTTCAGAAAACTTACATTTATTTTTGTACTAATTATACAACAATGGAGGTTTTTTCTTAGAAGCGGGGAGGGATAGAGGTGTGAACACTGGCTATTCTGAACACTTAGCCCTCTTAAGTCGTAAGCCCTTGAAGACTGCTCCAAACATAAGACATATCTTATTTACAAATAGGATTTCTGTGTCTGCCCAAGGTAGCAGATCACAGATCTTACATACGGTAAGAAAGAGAAAAAACATTTCTGCCAGAGGAAATATATGGTTACAGAATTCTTGCTGGAATTAAGTTCCAAATATTGGTCAGTGTAACTATTACAACTATCTTATGGTCTATTACTTTGCAGTTAGGGGTTTCTTTATTTGAAACTCAGATTTTGTAAAATTTGACTATTTTTAGTTACACTTAATGTTATAATGATAGTGTATATTAATTAGGGAAAGCGTAAGTGGAATGGAAGAGAGAATTTATTTTTTACGAATTTCAAAAGGAGCTAAACAGTAATAAGAATCAACAGGGGAAACACAGGTGGTTTTTTTTACTACCACTGAATATATTCTGCCTTTGTTTTTTAGGGGGAGTTTTTATGAGTGTATTATGACTCTTCTTCATTGACCACTGAGGTTCATTTCTCTCTCTACTTTTCTAATTACTTTTGTGAAACACATTTTTAACACTTAATCACCATCAGGGTACTCTTAAGAGATGTAATTAGAAATCCCATCAAATATCCTGTTTTAAATCTCTTGCTAATTAACACTAACTCTTTTTTTATTGCAACTTACGATTGGTACCATAGATGAAGGTTTAATTACAGAGAATGGTCCTCACTGAAATGGCATTTCCACTGTGTCTTCCCAAAGTGTCTTCTTTTAATCTGGGTCTTATTTCTTCTTGGGGATTATTGTCACACTTCTAAAGTGTAATTCAAGTTACCTGAAACAGACTGAAAGCAGGCACCTAGGAACTAAAGAGAGATAAATCTCACTTTCCCTCCCACCTGGACAATGTCCTTATTCTGAATCCAGAGCCCCACCACAGGGGAATTCTTGTCAGCAGTGGTGAATAAAACACAAAACAAGACGGTGCATTTTATCTCTTCCCTTTTCCCCCTCTTGCCTCATTTTTTAAAGGAAGTTCCTGAATTTTGTAAAAATTAGAATTAAGGATAGTTAATTCCATTTCAGCTTATTTGCTTTACATAAATGATGTCTTTTGACTTTTCCACTGGGAACGTCTTTTAGCTCCCATCATTGAATGGTACCACCCAAGGAAGAAAAGAAATACAGGGGATACCAGCAAAGTGTGGATCAGATATTGGGAAAATCTGAATAGAGATTACACCTGGATCTAAGTTACCAGCAGTCCTCAGACACACTGTGAAATAGTTGAATTTAGGCAATATGTGCTTCTCTGCTATTATATCACCTCTGTCACCAAACCAAAATCACATTCATTGAGATTTCATTTTTGGACATCCTAATAAGTTTGTGTGTGGTTAAGCCTTGTTTCATATGTCTTAATTACAATGTGTTAATTTTTAAAAAGTGAACTGGCAAGATGAGTCACATGCAAAGATAAAACTTTCTTTAGTAAAAGAGCATCTTCTCTTGAAAAACCAAGTTGCCAATTTGAAAGTGATTTGGTGCCATCATTTTAGGTAAAAGTTTCTCATATCACAACTTTAAATATGAACTTGTTTGGGTCATGGTGTGAAACAAGCGCTGTAATGAAGATGGTTTGCATCACTCCTGGCTGACATGTGGAGATCCAGCTGGTTGGCCATCCCTGATACCATTAATCTCAGTTAATCTCTGTTTCTCAGGGGAAGCCAGCTAATTTTACACAACCTTATGAATCGCTTACACAGCCATGCAAAAATGATAATTTCCAAGTCACTTAGATTTCTGGGAAATGGGTCCTTTTAAACATTTTAAAGTCACAATGAGGAGCAACAGACTCTGTTTTGCCCAATATGGCAACATAAATGGGGTTTTACCACATTACTGCCTTGACACATTAGCTCCTACAGTACTGAGGAATGATTTTCAAGTGACCTCTATAATCAGGTTGTCTCAACAGGAGCTATTGCTAAAGCAGCAAGCCAGCATACCCATGGTTTCACAAAATTCATTTACTTTCTCAGACTAAATCTATAAAAACAGTAGAGTTATCTTAGAAAAAATGACGTTTTGAATATGAAACAAATTCTAGGCCTTGAGCGACAAAAAGCTACAGCTGTTGTTAGATGGTGGTGATTACTTCTTCCTGACTTCCACTCCACTGCACTCTGTATTCCCAGGCTGAGACACCAGGGCAGAGCTCCTTAACAAAATGCTCTGAAAGGGCAGTGGCCTCTGAGATGCCTGCTAGTAGTTTTGGGCTTTGTACCAAGAGTAGAGAATGTTTAAGACTTCAGAAATTACTTTTTTGTTCCATGAAGAGAAAAGAAAACTTTTACATAAAAGGGCAGCTCATTCTCATGATTTGCAGGCTTAACTGATTGGGGTGGGTTCGAAATTACACTGAACTAAAAGAAAAACCATTTTTCCAACTATATGCTATAGATGTGCTATTAATTGTGACCAAACAAAAATATTTCATAGTCAAATAGGTTTGGGGAATAAAAAGTTAAAATCAAGTGGATATTTTTAGAACAAGAAAATTAGAGTCTTAATTCCAAGTGCTAATGTCTATGGTAAATCTCTAAAAGCTGTATAGGAAAAGCTTAATCTTCTAAGCTTATTTGGCCATGGAAACCTTCTTTTATACTGTTCCTCATGGGATTACTACTTTTCTGTGGAACACACTTTTGGAAATTCTGACCTATAAGAATAGACCCATTATTTTCAGACACTGACATTTCATACTCTTTTCACAATAAGTAAATAAATAAAAATAATTAATTTTATTCTTCAAGGAATTTATTCCCCTTAAATGAAGATAATTCTATTCAACATTATCATTGAATTAGTGAATTAGACTCTATTATTTACAGTGGGAGTGGTTTGCACTGAGCATCCTACCTTCGTAACTCAGAAATCCAGTTCCCTAAGGATGGGATTAGTGGTGATTACCCATTTGTGAATACAGAGAAATGCAGATTCTGTTGTCCCACTGGTAATCCAATTCCTAACAATGGTTTCCTCCAATGGTTTTAAAGTAGGTTCCACAATCAGATTTTTAGACTCCATGTTGGCCTGGTTTATTTAAGAAACCCACAAGAACTTTTGTTTAGAAATAAAATGGTTAAAAAATATATTAGAAATTAGTACTCTTACTACCTAGACTGCTGAGACATATATAGGGAAACAGTACTTCGTGCATGGGAATGTGCTCTTTGCAAGGAGGGTATGGCTGAGTAGTCATTCTATAGGTAGGAAACTGATATAGAGATGAAATTCTTTGCCCCAGAATCAAGAAATAATAGAAGCAGAAGCTAGAATTCTTGGCCCCTCCTTAGTTTGAGTCAGCCCCTCACCAGGCTTAGGTGTTGCACTTAAACTTTCATGCTTGGAAGAGACCTAGATTTTAGCATTTCTTTCAAAAATTAATTTGTATCATTTTCATTGTACTTATGTATGGGATACAGTGCGATAATCTAATGTATGTATAAATATCATTATTCAATCAGAAAAATGAGCATTTTTATCTCCTTATGCATTTAATTTTTCATTAACACATAATAATTGTAGATGTGAGGTAAAGTATGGTGTTTCAATACATGTGTACACTGTGTATTTGGATAGGTTCTCAAAATCAGATAAGATTTGTAGAATGTGTATATAGAGAGATAAATATGCATGGTATGTATTCGAAGTACCAAGAGGATGCTTGAGGTAAAATATTTTCAAAGCACTCAAAACCCACTTTTAAAAACACCTTTCCACTTTCCAAAGAGCTTAATGCATCAGCTAAATTAAACTATTGTATTTATTATTCATTAGTTAATCTACACTTTCCTGTCTCCGTTTCTTCTTTTTATCAGCTTATCTTGTTTTACTTGCCTGGTAGATCTTTGATTTTCAAAAATCACATTCAGTTTTCAAATTATATCTCAAAATATTAACACTGTCCTGGTCTTCCCAATCAGAAATTATCTGGCTCTATTATGATACTCTATTTTCACAATTTTAACTAAATTTTAAACCAGCCTGGATTCGTTATTTTACCACATCTTATACTATTCATACCTACACTCCCCATCCAAACATACCCAGCTTCTTGCAATGGAACCATAGCTCATGCTGCTCAACCACATCTGCTGGCCTACAAGTGCCTTAGCATGCAATGCATGTATGTTCTGTTTTTTTATTTGCCAAGTGGATATGAGGTAAATTGCAGGCAGTGAGTAATGACCAGCACATAAGATGACATTTCAACATTATACTTTACATCCTCCATTTATTATTGTGCTAGTATAATTTACTCTTTTGGGGCCCAGAACATTAGCACACATTGTAGATAACTAGCAGATTATATAAAATCTGTTAAGTTACACAATGAAGGTGGTGTAAGGAGCGATCACATCCTTAAAATGTACTTGTAACCACTCACTCCTAGGTGAAACAGAGTTTTCACACTAATCCCACAGGTGAAATGTAATCTATATTTAAAACTTCACATCTTTCCTTTATTCTTTCCTTGTGTACCATTATCTGCAGAGACATGAAAAACCATTTGATATTTATGACAAAGTAGCCATTCTCACTTCTGTGCACCATTCATTATGAATGGTGAGCTGTTAGGTGCCTTGCTCAGTTCTTGCAGTGGAAGAAATATATTCTTGATAACAACTGGAAGCTTGAAGAAATATTTATAGGAAAAAATACTCAAAGCACTAAGGGAAATACTTTTAATGTTGATCTTACCTTCCTTACAGGGTATACGCTTCATTGTCCACAAATCACAGATATCATTTCCTCATATCTAACAAGGTGACTTCCTGTGGACATCTGCATTGTGGTTGTCAACAATTCTTTCTCTCTCTCATGCTATTGGAGCCAATATGGATTGCTCTTTATTCCCAGCTACTCTTTTATTTCAGTCCTGATATGAAAAGGCAGCTCTGGAATTTTTTAATGGATGGCAATCTGGTTGACGGGAGGGAATGGAAAACACAGCTGAAATTGCATCACAAATCCAATTTTTACTCCCATGTACTTTATTTAGGGTGTCTTGGGACATTGACCCTCTTCAAGCGAAAAGAAAGAAAAGGAACAGAAAAGTTGATATTAGGGATGTGTTAATTTAAGTATTTGTTACTTTCATGTCTTTCCAGGACAGAGATGAATCTTCACAAACCGAAAATGAAGTTCACTTACACACGCCGGCTCTTACTACTCTTCGTTCTCATCTGCGTAAGTAAAACAGTTATTCTACGCTATGTTATTTGAGACTACTATACAGACAGGAATGTTTGAGTGTGGTTGGTTGAGTCGGCATTTGCAAGAGTAGACACTTTTTCATAATCCAAAACTAAGTTCCTCAAAACTGCCATTTTTCTTAATGTTTGGTTAATAAATCTCCCCTCTGAACTTTCACTAATTTAGATTGGCATCTGATCTACCCAGAAACTTGAGTTATGCTTCTTTACAAAAATACAGTCTTCACTTGAGACATGACTATGTTATATTGGAAATGAGGGTGGAACTTTGGTAATTGTTCTTGGACAATTTTTTTTGTTTGATATACAGATTTGAAATAATTTCTGGGGTGTTTTAGTACATTTAAAATATCTGAACTTTATCAGCCTGGTTATGTATTTCAAATGTATATCTCATCAAAAACTAAAAATGTCCAAGTCTTTATGTACAGCTGTCATTCCACAACTGTCTCTTCAACCTTTTATATCATGTTCAATTTAGGTCATTTTACATTATTTTGTTCTTAAAGAATCTACCTAGTCAAAAGCAATATCAACTTAGAAGACACTATCAATGGCTACTTATTTGTGTCAACATTGTGAATCCATCATCACATCAGCTTCAATAGCACATGAAAAGAAACGCATGCATTCAACATAAATCAGTTTTGGGTCATTTTGATCGTTGTTCTTTCTAGCATGTTGGGGTAACATTTGCCCATGAATTACAGCTGGAAGTAAAAATCATTTCATATCTCATATTTTTGTACTAACCCAAGAAAAGTCAGCATGGCATTCCAGGATTTCTATTGTTCATTAGGTTTACAAGTCACCTATACTGTTTCTCTTTCTGTTATTCAGGAAAAAATATTATTAGAGTTCTATAAATGTTAATGCAATCTGTAAAATGAATTTTTATTTTGTAATATTATGTGTCAAATAAATGGTTTATAGTAATGAATGTTAATGTAATGCTTTTGCCCCTCTTTGGATAATGGATCTACTCTATTTTATTATGTCAGACCAATATATTATTGCAAATATTTCTTTAGTGAGGTTACAGTAAAAGTAACCTAAAAGTAACCCAGTATTTGGAAGTAGATTACTTGATACCATTGTAAACCTAATAAAAATACTTAAAAATATTATATAAACTAATATTTTTGTTTATAAATGTCCAAGCCTTGTGTGATATTCTATAGATGCAGAAATATTGCTATACACTAGTCATAAATTTGTACTGGTATTTCTCATAACTCAAATGAAATCCTATGTAATCGATTATATGTGAATATTTCCAAATAACTTTTTCATAAGATATATAATCACATTGACCATGATAGAAGAAAAACTAAAGAATCCACTAAACAGTAACAAGTAGAGATCATGTCATTGCATTAAAAATCTATAGTAGGTCTTTTTTTTATAGCAGGTCATTTTTATTCAAAGATTTCTACCTAATAGATTTTACAACTTACATATTATAAGATTCTATGTGTTTGCATAAGTTGCAAGCAGAAATATTCTAGGTTTATAAGAATCTCTTAGCAAACCCAGCTGAGCATTTTAGATGGGTATTTAGATGGCTCTGTATTCTGCTGTGACAGAAATCAATTTTCTTCTCTGTATTGAGATTATATGTTTTATTTGGAGGACTTGCCTATTGAAAAACATTTGCTACATCTATTTCCTTCAAATACCTTCATTTTGTTCTATGCTCAAATTCCTCAGAGAAAAAGTAATTTTTAAAATGAATAAAGTGTTCTTCATTCAGCTATCACTTTTTACATAATACATAGCTATGAAAAAGGAACCACTCATAATGTATTTATTAAATTCTCTCAACTTGTTTTACATATGGCATTTAAACTGCTGGTGAGGATCATCACCTTCCCTTAATCTCCTCTCCATTAACCAAAGCCACCAGCTCATTTGCATTTCTTTCCCTGATGTAACCCAGCAGGACCGGAACAGGGGAGGAAGACATACATCAGCTAGATTCTCCTAAGAAGCATTTTATTTTTGTTGTTCATTGTTTACCTAGCTGTGTTTCCCCAGAAAGCACACAAGACTCCAACCAGGCATCTGATTCTACCTGGAAGAGCAGCCTCTGAAACTTTGCAATGTTGTAATTATTTTTCTTCTTATTTTTAAAAGTGTAACTGAAACCTGCAAGTGATTCTAATGTGGACAGGATCTTTGTTAAAGATGGTGACGTGGAAATCCTGTTGGTTGTGTAAATTTGTGGTCTGGGTTTGTATTATTTTTATTGTTATTGTTTTAATTGTATAATGATCAAATCAAGGTAGTTAACATTTCTATCACCTTAAATATTGTTTTTAATAAAGAAAAAACTTTAAGGAACACATGTTCTTTTTAGAGCAGTTCTGCCCGTGGCAATCAGTAGCAGCATCCCCTTCAGCCCCCTAGCCTTTGCACCTTGCCAGACATAAACTGTTTTTCAAAGTTCCTGGTACAACAGCTCTGTCACTGTTTGGTGTACCCCTAAAAATTACCTTTAACACAAACGCAGTCAGCACACTGTATGAAAGTAGAAACTTAGCATGTGGTGGTTTCAGATCAGCAGGTCTTCCTTTATACCCCGTGATTAGTGTGAATGATTCTTTCTGGAATGTAAGCTCCTCAAGGGCAGAGACCCTATTAGTCCATTCACTGTGGCATTTCCAGAATCAAGAACATATGCAGGAGCTTGAAGTTATTTATTGGCCAAAAGAGCCTGCCGTGTCTCGGCTGTTCTTGGTGGCAGCGTGGTATGCCATTTACTTGAAATTTTAGAGGTGAGGTCACATGCACAGCAAGTTAAACTGCTACATGGGACAATAAGTTATTTTATCAAAGAATGATATAAGATAATTTATATTCAAAACTTTGAAAAGTGGCGTTTATGCAGACAAGCAATATACCCTTGGTGTCTCATTGCTACCTTCATGTAAGCATATATATTTCTTTATTTAAATCACATGTTTATTTAAATTCCTCCAATTTATACATAGCCTTTATGATATATAGGGTAGTATTATGTCTTCCACATTGTTTGGTTTTTTAAAATATAATCATTATTGATTTTACTTTGCTTCTTTGGTGCTGAAAATCATACTACAGCACTAGCAATTTTTACTTGTAGGAAATTATCCAACATATCTCTGTAGGTTTGCTTACTGAACCTTTTAAAATGTGTGTACTTGGCATTTTGGGGCAGCACTATGCATGCTTGTAATTTATATATGTATATAATATTTCTATATTCATATTTAAACCTGTAGATCAATCTGTCCATTTATCTGTAAGTAGAATTCTCTGATGTGTATGTTATTTTAGGAAGAAAGCCACTGAGGCACTCAGGTGCCACTGGGAACATTCCAACATGAGTGCCCAGACAAGGACCTACCAGGAGCAGACTCTGGTTACCAGGACGGCTCAGCACAGAGGTTCTGATTTCCATTCCTTCAGTGTTGAAACATTCTCTACTGAACCAGGCTGCAGACCAAGTTCACTGGAGTTTGTTTCAATATTGCAAGAATGATGAGTAAAGCTACCGCCATCAGAATGAACCAGACCCACTCGCACTGAGGTGACCCGCTGCTTCCAATGTTGCATTGTATTGAACTAAATAAAGACGTATTTGAAAATGTGTTGGTCACTTAACATCCTTGTACGTACCATTTCCCCATGGTTTCTGGGACTTTCTCATTAGTACAGGGGTATTTCCTAACTGATTGTCAAATAGATAAGGATGAAATTTAGAATGTGACTTCTGTAAAAAATATCAGCCGTCAGGAAAATAGTCCCTAATATCTAAAATATCTAATATATGCGATGGGTATAATTTATATATGTAGTAGTCAATTTTCTATTTTCTATTTGATTTGATGATGATGAGAATATGGCCTGGAAATGAAAAATGTATCAACAATAATTCTCATATCAGTTGAAAGTTCTAAGAATTAAATCCTCAAAAGAATATCTAAAATGGACGAATAAGACTTGAATATCTCTATTGTAAGAGCACCACAATCCTCCTTCCTTTGATATTTGCATTATATTTTCTTGAATTTATAAAATATGCACATTAATACAAATGCAGGCTAATTTAAAGCAAAAAGAACTCTTAACATAAAATCTCTTCAAAATATTCTTAAAGTTTCACAAGCCATATTCCAGTTCCTAATAGAATATCTTAGAATTTCCTGACTGATGGTATGAATTGTTCACAGTTTCTGGTGTCAGTAAAATATGTGAGAGAATTAGCCTTTCTTGCTAAACTCTGTAAGAGCAGGAGCCACACTTGTTTTATTCCGTCCATGTCCCCAGCACCCAGCACAGTGTTGAACTTCCCAGGTGCCGTGAGTATTTCCTCACTGTTGGAGAAAAGAGCTATGTATCAACAGCTTTGTGTTCAGGGACCTAGCCAAGGAGTTGGCATATTTTTTTAATCATTTTGGAGAGTTCATTAGTTTCTCTCCCTTCTCTCAAAATTCAGGAGGCATTAAATCTAACAATAAACCAACACGGAAAGGGTAGTGTCTCCTGCATTTACAACAGGGGCCCATTTCATGTGATAACAATAGTGTTATAATGGTGGGAAGTCATCATCTTCTTCCCTTTGAAAGCCATTTCTATTCAGATGGCTTTCTGGGAAAACACAGCAAAAAATAATAGAAAAATAACCTATCTCCCCCACCCCCAGGGCGTTACCACTCTTTTGTAGTTACGTGGCCAATCCCCTGGGCTCTCTCATCGTTACTGCTTCCTGCCCCTTACCACACTCCAGCACGCCAACATGCCTTCACGTTTTGATCATCTGAGGAGGTGCTGAGAGCTGCGCTTCATTGCTTCATTATGGAGCGGCCCAATCCAGGACGCCCTCCCCAGACGGAAGCTGTGGACATCTGCTACCCGCCGCGTGAATGTTACTAAAATTCTCCGTCCACGGCCTTCACTGATCAAGAATTGCAAACTATTTTCAACAATATTGGCTTTATTTTGTTGTTTATCCTCACAATACTTGTAAAGGATAGACATTATTAGTAGTGCTAGTCTTATTTTACAGATCAGGAAACAAACCTGGAGGGATTTCTAACCTACCCAAAGTGACAATGCAAGATTGAACTTTATATTTTGGCTTTCAGAGCTCTCCACTCTCTGACTTCTTAACCCCCTGTCTTACCTGCCCTCAGATACTTTCCCTTTCAGGCAGGGTAGTTCCACTATAGTGTCTCACAGGTTCCACTTCCAATCTTTGAGCATTCCTTTCCCTCCATTCCAGCAGCCTCCCTCCCCTACTCGTCTAACCAGATACTGCACACACTCATGCTCCAATTCAAATTCTATCTTTTCTGTAGCAGTTAGAGAATCCTTTACTCCGTATTCTCTCCCTCCTCTGAATTTCAATCATGTTTAGTATTTTAAAGCTCAGAATTAGTGATATGGCACCACATGGGACATAAACAATGACATACACTCTTCTACAAATATCCTGTGGAATATAGGTCAACTTCATAGGATGAGCTTGGATTTAGGGCTGTAGGGACCATAGAAGAGAATACAAAACTCGTTGTGCCACTAGTACAGGTGGGAAAACTTCAGTCTTAGAATAACATAGACAGAATAAGGTAAAAAAAAAACCTATTTCAATAGGTATGACAGAAAAAGAAAAAAGAAAACAGTATTCCCAACTTAAAGCTGAAATGCACAGGTCTCCTGAAAAATATACAAAAACGAAAACATATGCAAAGCATGAACATTAAAATATCACAGATTCAAACACTACTGAAAACATCAGTCATAGCCACACGTGAAATCAAGCTCTGCAATAGAAATACAAGTTAGAAAGGATAGTGTGGCCAGGAGTGATAAAAGGGCTATAATGGTGATGCTGTATAACAGAAACTGAAAATGTCAATTTGTACCAAAAATGTAAAGGCATGAGATAAGTATTTAACAACTACTTCGCTTTTTTACCAGTGAAAATGAATTACCCTGTGTAGATCACGTGCAAATGAAACCAATCTAAAGAGATTTTTTCTCTCTTCTGTGGAATAAATGGAGTAAATTTATGGCAGTGCATACAATCCAAACACAAACAAAATTTATCTGGAAAAATCCAATAAAGGAAACATATTTACTCCACTATGTCTATTTTTAAGTAACATCCGTGATTCTTAAGAGTGCCACAGAAGCCAAAGTTAACTTAATATTGGGTGTTTTTTTCAAATTAGATTTTTTGCTTTACTTCTAAAGCTTGCAATGATAATAAAACAATTCTAGGTGATAAAGAGATGTGTGAGTGTGTGTGGTTGCTATCCAGTTTTAATAGTTAATGCATATCAATATGAATATAAAATTTGTAGGTAGAATTTATATATGAGATATAAATATACTTTTTTAGTTATAAAGCAAAAATATATAACACATGGAGATCATGAATAAGTGTTGCTTTTAGAAGATAAATAAATGTTTTGAAGCTTTTTATTGTCTCGTTTATTTATGCACTCATCCATCCCTTTTCTCTATAAGTGACTGATTTTTCTTCTCAATACAGACCCCAACTCCAGTTCTTCCTTCCTCTGCAAATCTCACCTACCCAGAAATGGACCCTGAGCCCTTTCTGTATACCGTTGGACGGCAGAGGTTGGGGGATGCCCAGTTCGAATGCTATGCCCGCATGGGACGTTCACCTGCTTATGAAGGAGAAGGTAAATAGAAGGCTATATGTGAATACGTATTTGAAACATCACTAAAATCTTCTTTTTCCCATGGTTAAATATATGTTGAAAATTTAACCATACCTGCATTTTTCACAGATGTTTTCCTACTATAGTATGTTTGTGTGTTTCATGCAGTGGATGGTTTTTTTCCCCTCAAATTCATCTGACTTAGTTTTTGGCTAGCATCTTCCCTCATCACAAAATTTAGAGAATAACTCAATATTCACAGCTGGCAAGAAGAAACAATATGGGACTGGGGAAGGGAAAGTGGAAAACGACAGAAAGGGAGGTGGAATGTGGTGGGTAGAGAATCTGCCTGAGATGGAACTTGTCAAGCCCTGTCTTGTTGGTTGGCAACACATGCTCTTTCCCTTCCCTCTCTAGAGAATCTCCTAGGCCAGTAATCAAACCTTGTAGAACTTTCAATGATACAAGCATCCCACTGCATCTTGTGTGCCATAGGTTTGCCACCACTGTCCTAGGCAAACATTGTGTATCACCTGTAGAATGTCTATTGCCCAAATACAGTTAGAGGCCACCATATTCTTTTAGCTCTTGAACTTGAAAAAGAAAACACAAATGAAGACAAAGTGATCTGGGCATTAGAGCATTCATTTAAATGATTGTCTTTGCCCCCCAAAAACATTGCAGATTCAATAAGACCTCGTACAGCCATATACATTCTGAGACAATCCAACCTGGTAAGGGGATAAATAGTTAAACATACTCTATATCTACATATAGTTTCCTTTCAAATAAAGTTTTAAGTTTTAGTTCCATTTTTAACATTTCCCTTTAAACAAAATGTCAAGTCTATACATTAGTCTTCTGTTTGCTATAGTCTCACTGTTGGTCAAGAATTTGAAAGCATTAGAGAAATCATTTCTTTAAATTAAATAAAAGAGAAACAAACAGAAAAACACCCTGATAGTTTCAGAGCCAAAATGAACACAGTCTGTTTCACTTAAGCCTTACCTGCCTCGAAAGGGTGAATTTTTATGCTCTGTGTTTTTTTAAACCTCCTTCAAAGTCTGAGCTTCACTCTTATGAATACCTATATAGATATAAATTGTCGTGTCTTAGAATAAATTAAAAACAGCGAGAAACCTCTTGAGGCCAATGTTGACAAACATAAAAAGTGATCAAACTGACCATTATTATAATTCATTAGAAAGTAGAATTCTAAAGTAGTAAGGCTTTTTATATGTGATTCACTAACTGACTACAAGTGCATATCCAATAGGAATTCTGAACAATTGTATCACCCTTGGATCAAGAATACAATTACCCAAAGAAATTCCTTGGAGGTTAATTGTTTATAACAGCCACATGCCCCTAAATCATATAGATATTACTTTTGGTAATAAGAATTGAACTCAGAACCATCGTCTCATGCATTCTACCTCTGAACTACATCCTCAACCCTTTAAACTTTTTTTTTTGTTTTGAGGTAGGGTTTTGTTAAATTTCCCAGGCTGACCTTGAATTTGCAATTCAGGTGCAGTGATGCATGCCTGTGTGTCATAGATTTGTAAAAACAAGGCTTTATCAAAGTATGAAATCACAGACTTTTACAAAAGATCCCTTGTATCATTTCTGGAACTATTTTAAAAGAAAAGCTTTTGGAGGAAGGAGTCCATACATACATGTAGTGTGCATCTTTTGAAGGACTAATGGAGAAAACCTTACAAATATGTAAGTTTTGTTTGTGATAGGTAAAGTTAATACCTTTTTATTGTTGTTGCTATTGCTGTTGATAGCCATGTCTCAGTGGAAAGTTCTAGAATTAGGTATGCCTACTCATCCATGCACAAGAGAGTCCACAGTTTTTGACAACTCTCATTATACTTTCATTACCATGTCAACCTGGTCTCCCAAATACAAGATTTGGTAAAGAGGCTATGGAGGACAAACTCTGGCTAGAAAACCTAGTTACCCCTTATCAATTCTTCCTATATTTTATTGGTTATAAATAAATGAATGGCTTAAAGAAAGAAATGTTGGATGCAACATGCTGATAGACTGAAAAATCTATTCTCTTTGAATAGCCCCATTCTTGAAATTTATTTCCAAAGTTTGAAGAATAAATTAGTGCCTTGAATTTTGTCAAGTAACTTGTTCTTACTGAATTGTTCTTTAAATCCTTACTGCTGATAATGATGAGGAACTGTAACATACCTGACAATATCTGCAAGACCTACTAATCTAAACCCAATTTCCTGGTTAGATAATTTAAAGAAAGATAAAATTTCAGGAAGTAAAGCTTATCAACATACCTCAAAACCCATTTGATTAACAACCAACATATGCCTAGGATTTATCTGTCATACAATGAAATAAATGGAGAGAGGAAAACTGAATCCTTGGAGCTACTTGTTGATACACTCAGCTTTGGAACCTCTTAAAAAGTAAAACTAGAACTTTCCATGTTGTCCAATGAGATAATTTGTTAACAGATTAGCTAAAGTTACCTCAGATTTTATTTTCAGAATAAATGACTTTGGCTACATGTAAGATGTCAGGGGAGGTCAGTCTTCTGCTTTCGTTAAAACCATACGAATTCAATATTAATTTCTTTCCAATGCCCAGGTCCCTACTGCAGCCGCACTTGGGATGGATGGATGTGCTGGGATGATACTCCAGCTGGAGTCCTCGCTGTCCAGTTATGCCCCAGTTACTTTCCGGACTTTGATCCAGCAGGTAAAGAACTTTTTTCATTTTATATTTTTGGTATGAAGATTTTAGAGTTTCCATGGACATGGGGAAGATGGCCCCACAGAGTGGGATGTGACAGCAATCCAGCTCCAGGAACTGTGGGTGCCAGGGCCAAGAGGGGTCCTGCTCCAAAACATGAAACCTAAAGTCTGTCCCAATGAAATAAATATGAGATTAAGATACTAAAAGGGGGGTACTCATGTCAGTATAAAAAGGCCCAGTTGCTGAAGTTAAATGGATGAGCTGCAGATACAACATCTAAATCCCAACGAAAGGGTGAGATTTATAACTCGCAAGGGCAAAGTAAACCATAGTCAACAGAGGACGGGTAAGCGGCTCTGGAATCCCTGTGAGAGCTCAGAAATGTGTGCATCCCCGGTACAGTGTTTGGAAGACTCCTTTTTGCTTCCTCCAAGTGAGGATCTCATTTGTCCCTTAAGTCAACATCCCCCTGAAGTAAAGCAGGGATAACTGCAGTTGGATTGCAGGGGACCTCTTCTAAAATCAGAGCAGGCTCAGCTACTTCTGGGAGCTTCCATTTTGATTGAAAAGTGTGAGGTGTAAAGAAGCAAAGAGCTCTGAAAAGTGCCCTAACCAAGCGCCACATTCCTGCCCATTCTAACTAAATGCTATGTGGTGACGGTCCTCCAACCCCTTGTTGACTCTTCCCCATACAAGACGCCTGACTTCACAACTGCATTAGAGATAACGTGCTTGGCTATTCTGCAGTTGAGACGCAAGGCCAGATTCAAATATGAATCTCTAGGGATAGAGCCTGAGAATCTGTAAATTGGAAATGGCAGCACCTGCTTCAAATGGCTGAGCAGAAGATAAAAATGAGACAATGTCTATTAAAACATGCCAAATAATACATGATCCATGTGGTCTCTACTGACTAAAACTTATAGTGAGGTTCCACAAAGTGACTAACACTTTGGAATGGTTTTTAAGTTTTCACTTCTTTACTTTTGGGCCTTTGGAGTTATTAATGTCATGACTGTTATGTTTCATTAACAGAAAAGGTTACCAAATACTGTGATGAAAATGGGGTTTGGTTTAAACATCCTGCGAACAATCGAACCTGGACCAACTATACCCAGTGCAATGCCTTTACTCCTGAGAAGCTGCAGGTGGGTTCAGTATTTGATAAGAATCTCATTTGTGCATGGAAATGGATGGATAACTACAAAATATATGCCACCAAGAAGCCAACAGATATTTTTTATGGAAGGAAATCAGTGATGACCTGTAGTGTCAAGCATCTCTCTGAAGTGGCCTTAGAAGGCTTGTTTTGTTTTGTCTTCTTTTGTTGTGGTGGTGCTGAGACTGCAATTCAGAGTCCCACCTATGCTAAGCAAGTGTTCTCCCACCGGGCTACATCCCCAGGTGAAGTGCCATTAGAGGAAATGATGTTTCTGTTCTTGGTTGGCACTTACCATCAGAGGGACTTCCATATGCATACGGAACCACCCACTGACAGCAGAAGGACCAGTATCCACAAAGATGAGGAGATTCCCTCCAATGCCAGAAATTTGAGGCACATTTTGAGAGACTCTCCTCTGGGAAGAATTTCAAAGCTTCATATTTTTCTACTACAAGTCATAAGCTAAAAGTTACACTCTTCTCCTATGTTAGATATAACTTTAGTTGCGTGATCAGCCATTGAAGGAATCCCTCCAGTAGGGCTGTTCATCAGCCTATTAATGTATGTATGTCCCTTCAGGTTATTTTCAGAGGGAGTCTATCCTGATTTCTTAGTATTTGTGTCTTACTGGCTGGTAAACACGTTGAATGTCACCTCTGCTTAGAAAAATATGTTTAAATCAGTGGTGAAAAATACCAGATAGTCTCTCTTCCTTAGATGCATCAGAAATCTGAAAAGATCTGTAAGTCTGAAACCAGGCTCTTCACCTTATCAGGCTGTAAGAAACAGTGTCAGTGTATAGATCCCTCAAAGATGGGCCTGTGTTCTAAGTAATTACTGAGTTGGAGGCTAAAAGCATACCATGCTTTTCTTTACCCTTGAAAAGTTTTAAGAGTATATAAAATTTTCTTTTTATTAGAAACAAAAAAAAAATCAAACCAGGTTATTACTGGGATACCTGTCACACGCACAGGTTGAAAACACCAAAGCCAGTGACCTCCTTACAAATTGTTTAGTCACTCTGAGACACACAGCCATGTCAATTACTTACTTCATAAAGTCCAGTGAAATGATATGTCACTGAATAGTTTCTAGAATGAATGCTGACAATGGTTTTATGGAAAAAAATTATAATCATGATACACAAATTGTTATAAATAGCGTTCATCCAAACAGAAAATTCTCAGTGTTGCAGTGTTTGACTTCACATACCCTGGCCACACCTGAGAAAGAAATAAGTTTAAGAAGAAATTGTCCACTCAAGGCACTTAATATAATGATTTTCTGCATAGCCTTCATATAAATATTGCTGCCAACATTTGAAGAAATCAACCTTGAATTTAATTTTAAAATAATAAAACCGGTTTTGAGAGTGACACAAAACAGTAACTAAATTATAAGGTACTGATTTAATCTTACACCTTTAGACAACTCTATCTCAGGGGAATAAATAATTTTAAAAGGTGTATTCTGAAGGCAGCTGAAAGAATGTGAGTTAACTTATATGAAGTGTTATAAAAAACGAACTGATCAAAAGGGCCGTCATCTGTGTAACCTGAGTAACAAAGATGAAGGTAGCATTATGTAGGACAGCATCCAGAGCTAATTCCCTTCTATGTTCTCTATAATTCTGTACTTCCTCAGTCGTTTTTGTATTAGCAGAAATGAAGATAACTTTATATTATACAGCATCCAGTGCAAATTCCCTACTATCTTATCTATAATTTGGTATTTCCTTTAATGTTTTTGTGTTAACTAATGTGAAGATAACTATGTAATACAACATCCAGTTCTAATTCCCTACTATATTCTGTATAACTTTGTATTTTCTGTAT
>PVLD010017737.1:0-41023 GCA_004027595.1 Dinomys branickii
GGGGAGAGGGATGGGGTGGGGCAGGGGGAGGGAGAGAGAGAGGGGGAGGGAGAGGGCAAGGGAGAGGGAGAGGGAGAGAGAAACATGTCCATGTGAGCCATGTGAGGTTGCAGGGGTCTTGGGGTTTGGCTGGGGCCAGGCAAAGTTAAAACCACAGAAGTTCGTCTCTAACCTCTCTTTTCTTCTTTTCCAATGTTTTCTCCATTTTAAAAAAGAGGATTCTGTGCATCAAAGTTATCACCTTCCGTGGAACCTGTATTTCTAGGATCAAAAAAGTAATTACATGGGATCCTCAGCCGCCTTCCCAATTTTATGCGGCCTAATGGAAATTGTACATTCATTTTTAATGGGGTTGCACAGACAGTTTTGATATTTGACATCAAGTTAGTGTGTAAAGACTCACAGCTGCCTTTGCAGCTGCAAATCTCAGAGCATTTTTGAGTGGAGAAATTATTGCTTAACAACTGTGGTTTTGTCGGTGAATATTTTTTAAAACATGGGGCCCTGAGAGGAGATCGGGGAATAGTAATGGTAAGTGTTTGACATCAATATTTCAAGTTCCTTTCCCGTTGGCAGAGACTTGGTAGGATGGCATCCCATGTACACTTGCATTCAGGTGACATCATCATGTAGCGTGATTGGGCCAAGGAAATGTGAGGGCGCCATTTCTGAGGAGAATCCTCCGGAGCCCATAAAACAACTGTTACTTCCCTTATGTAAGTACTGGAGCTGGTTCAGAGGATGGAAGCTTCATGAGCTGAGTCCCTAAGTGGGGGCCCCATAGAGCATAGACTCCCACTGACCAGAAATCAACCCATGTGTGATCAGGAAATAAGTATTTGTTGTTTAATGACATCATGACTTTAGGCATCTTTGTTACTGCAGCACACAAGCCCATCCTTACTGGTACAGAAATGGGCATCTTCAAGGGAGCTGCTGCCAGAACCCAAACCTCAAATACTTGGCACTGGCTTACACATGTAGGCTGCAGCAAGGAAACTGGTTAGGGGCTGGGGAGATGGTGACCCATATTATGGAATGGAGAACAGTTGGCAAATTGTCACTCGTGATTATGCTGCAAGTCACATCACATCCCCAGTGAACAAGCACATTTTGGAGAACATGCTGGAAAATAGAATGTAGTTAGGGAGTACAGGTTACTATGGGCTGCCCTTGGCAAGATGTTACAGGGTGAGATGAACTCAGAAAAGAGTTGGCCAGTTTGCACATATGTAAGGAAAGCAAGAGCAGTGTGTGAAGTGGAAGGTCCATGCATTGAAGTGGCGAAGCAACATTATTTTTACTTCAGATACTTACAGAATCAATAAAGTCTTAGAGCAACAAGGGCCAATTAAAACTCAATCTATGTCAAGGATCAGATAAAAGGTACCATATAGCCATCATTCTCATTGTTAGAGACCTTTTAATTCATTAAGGTGCCGCAAGTAGAGATCTGGCCAAGTGGTGGTTCAGGAAGGCTTATTCACTGTGCAAAATATCTCAGGGGAAAGCAAGTAAGAATGTGATTCTTTCATCAGTGCCAGCTGGGTTCAAGGTGTAGCAGATGAGGTGGAGGAAAAGGGAGGGAAGGGATGAAAAAGCAGAGAAATATAGTAAGCAGGAAGATTCAGTGTCAATATGAATGGGGGCATGTGGCTGTTGGCAGAGGAACTGGCTGGAAAGAGTTGAGGGGTAAATTGTCACAATAAAGAAACATCCACTGGGACTAAATGAGAATGTGATTTGACATACTTAAAACGACACTTGAAGTCCCAACTGCACATGTGCAGCAAGCGCTGAGACAGATGCTCTCCCAAGGGAGGATTACTCCTCCTCTCAGAGGTGGCCCAGGGAAGTATTTGTAAATACAGAATCTCTGAGAGGACACAGCCAGGTCCTTAAAGGATGATGGACAGGGGATGTCTTTCCAGAGAATGGAACTGTGGTCTTCTCTGGGAATGGCCTCCATCTTTGGGGAGGAAACCTCACAATGTTTGTGCAGCAGGATGACAGCATCGGTACCAAGCAACGTCCTGATGCTCTTGGGTATAGTGTGCATTACGCTTGCCCTGTCCCTATCTAGTACCTCCTTTATGTACTGGACGTATGATGGTTACCTCCTCTGATTTTGAGTTCTGGATCCCAACCTGACAAGGAGCCCCCGTTACATGACCCTGAGATCCAGGATGTTTAATCTGACATGCTTCCACAATGGCATATTCCTGTGGGGAGAGAATTTTTTTTAACTGTAGATAGCAGGTGAACTGCTTGGTGAACAGAACAGTAAACTTTGTAGATATCAGTGCTATTCAGCACAATTGGTAGCCTTTCCCACCTGAATTCATGGCTGGACTGCACTACCCTGCTTATTTTGTGGGGTTTGGCCCCGTGCCTTGCTTTGGTTGTGTGAATGAGAATGGAAATATGTTATAGAGAACTTCAGAACTCAGGTGGTCAAAGGTCAGGCTTCTAGAAGGTAGTTGGCTCATGGTGATGCTGTACTCACCAGAGATTCATGCACTGATAAGTTCATGGCTGAATGTGCTGTTAGCAGACGGAGCCTGGTTGGAGGAAGTGTCACCAGGGTATAACTGGCAGGGTGTATTCTTGTCCCTAACTCCTTCCCTTTCTCTCTGGCTCTTTCTTGCTCTAATTCTTCTTCCTGGCTCCCATGAGGTGAGCGGCTTTCTTCTGCCAGCCCTTTCACCATGATGTTTCTGCCTTGGAGTCAGGCCATGGACTGGACCCTCTGAGGCTGTGAGCAAAAATAACCCTTTCCCTCCAAAGCTGCTCATGTCAGGTATTTGTTACAGCAGGGGAATCTGACCATCACAGGGCTGATGTGGGGTTCGCTCTAGCTATGCTGTCTGTGGTTGTCACTCTGGGTGGTGAAGGCTGCTTTTCTCTGGTTCCTGAATAAGACGGGAAGATGTCCATCCCTCTTTTCAATGACTGAAAATTGGGACAGTAGGGATGAGAGATGCTTTTCTGATTCTAAGTCACTAAGTGGGGGATTTACTACTATAGCATGACCTAGTCCACTCTGTCTGTTACAAGAGGCTGGCTTTTCCTCTAGATAAGAGCCTGGAAATACTTGCTTTTGAAGTTGTACACAGAATGCCGGGAAGACGCTAAAACTGACTGTAGGAGAACATTTGGAGGCTGTTGGGGAGCAGAGCGGCACAAGGAGACTGAAGTTAGGGGACTAAGGAAGGGGCTGAATTTAATCTCACACAGCAGGTGGACTTTGTTTCAGGTACCTCACCATTTTCTGTGGTCAAATGCCCCTGACTAGGAAGTGTTTGCCTTCATTCCAAGCTTGATTTTTAGGCGAAATGTTTTGGGCAGCCTCTAATGTTTGTTAACGCTGAGCACTCAGCAGATACTTTGAGTTTCAAAAATTAGATTCTGCGTCTTCACAGTCCTCCATGTCTACAAAGCCCTGAGAGGGAACAGAAAGTGACCCTTGTCAAGGGGAAGCAATTTAGCATTTGAAGGGTCTGAAAGGAAGCCCAGGAAGGGGGAGTTTATATGGTGCAATCAGCTAAGAGCTTCTCTTTGCGAATTCCACATCCACCTTATTTCTAGGTCTGCAACAACTTCTGAGAATTAGACTCTGGCACCAAGTGTTCATTAATAGGAAATCTGCTCACTTTAATGAGCTATAATCACTGAATTTGGAGTATATGATTAATCTTAGGAAAATATAGCCCTACCACCTGCCATTTGAAATTCCTGGCAAGGTCTCAGGGAAACTCTTTGGAGATCAATGGTAATAGGAAATGAGTGATGCTTTTATAGTACACAATGATCATTTTCTGATCAAATAAATGCAAATAACTTTGGCCGTGCAGCTGGCTAAGTCTGCCTCACTGAGCCAGGGATGAAATTATAAATACCAAATTCTGTTGCTATCTTTTGCTTCTTTGGTAATCAAATCCATGTTTAGCCCTAGAAATGGTGCATGTTCCTCTGCAGTGAAATACCTTCTGTGCTACACTTTAAGTGAGAACTACTCAACAATTAATAGTATTTTATAGCCCAAAGATTCCCATTTGAATAAAAAGGAGACTGGACAAAATCACTTCTTAGCACAGGTGAAAATATCTCTATTTTTTGCCTTGCTTGGCCATCCTCAATACAAAATGTTCTGGTTGGTTTTGATTTTGAGATGGATGTTCTTAAAAAGACCAATACTCAGCATTTCCTCTGATTCTTTGCCTACACCTCAATCAATAAATCTTCCTCACCTTGACAAACTGAATTTTTAAAGCCATGATATACATGAGAGCCTGAATGAGCATTTTAGAAGTGGAAAGGATGTTTCATGGTACATTATTTTTTTTTAAGCCACTTGGAGATGCCAGGAAATGGTACTCTGCATTAATAGAGACTTAGTGTTCATTCCAGAGAATGTAATTTTGAGAGTGAAGTCTCTTCAAATAGCTTAAAGATAAAGCAAAAACACTAACAATGTTTTTGGCAAATTAAAAGCCTCATTATTTTAAATAATAAAATGATAAAATTGGAAGAGACTTGTGATATCTCATCCATTAATTTAAAAACCAAGGAAACCAAGCTCTGTAGAAGAGAAACTCAACCCAAAGTTTAAAGCATAGTGTTTTGATAACAGTATGACTTTGTAGTTGAAAGCTTTACGATTTAAAGCAGGCTGTATCAGGGGCTAATGGAAAACCCAATGACTGTTGGTTTTTTTTTTCCTAACAAAAAAAAGTCACCGTATTTAAATGCAAATGGCCGGAGACCGGTGCAGGTAGCTGCTAGGAAACCCTTAGTCACAGCTGCTTTAGGTATTTTAGCACAGAAAGATTTTAGGACCGAAATTCCTTTTTACTTTTTGTTTCAGTAGGGTGGAGGATGCTGGGGATTTCAGAGCTCACATAATGGGTGGTGGAATTGCAGCGCAGTGGAGAAGTGGTGGGTATGGCCATCAGAAGGAAAGAAGTGAGGTGATCCTTGGGAGGCCCGTAGAGGTAAGACTAATGTTGGGAAAGAGAATCCGTTCCCACTTCAGTCAAGGTGGTGATTCTCAAGTCAGTTTATGCATAAGAGTCCCTGGAGACTTTACATAAAATAGATTATAAACATAATCCCTCAGAAATAATGACTCAAATATTTTGAGCTCAGGAAGTGGTATCTCTTTCTACCACAGTTTGGAAAACATTGGGGGGGGGGGGCTTCTGTCTGCCATAATCATGCCCGAAAGTTAGGATTAGCTCAAGGATTAAGGTGGGTGCCCAGCCCTGGTCTGCCTCTTTCTACCTGAATCTCAGGAAGGTTGAGGCTTGTGGGAGAGAGTTCCAAGAGAATAATACTTAAGCTCGAGCCCTGACTGTGTTTGTCATCCTGTAACCTCAATTTTCTCCACTTTAAGATACAGCTAATAAAATAAGAGTTGTAAAATGCTTAGCGCCATACCTGGTAAATAATAAACATTTCATAATTGATAGTTATTACTCTTTTATGACCTTCATAACAAGGATATTGACTAGCCAAATCCATAGATATGATTATAGCTGAAAGGAATTATCTATGATTCAGAATTAAGGATGAAACAATTAAGTTGGACTCTGTTGAAAAATGTGCCCTACCAAGGACTTGTGCTTCCAGTCATAGTGGGAAACAAGCAGCAGATTGATCTTCCTGCCTTCAATAACTGCAAAATTGGACACAATATATAAAACAACAGTTTTTAGACATAAGACAACAGACAGATCAGATCTGTGATTCTTGAGAGAGGGAAAACAAACACGGTAGCCATATGACTGCCCTGACTTTCTGCCCAGAGGTGCAGTGCAGACTGAGGAAAGAGGAGGACCCAAGCCGAGATCAGGAGCTCTCCATGTGTGGTGACAGAAGCAGGAGTTCAGAGAGTCTGAGGGTCGGCTCTGGGGAGATGGGGCTTTGTAAGAAAAGATCTCAGAAATCTACAGCAGCAACAACCCCCCCCCCCCACACACACTACTACCAACACAAGTCCTCTGCTGGAAACACATCTGTGTGTAAGATGAATCTGCACAAGTCAGGATGTTGAGTGGTTCTCAGGGCTCATTGGACTCGGGAACTGGTCATTCCAGCCAGTTACCACTGGAGATCCAGTCACATCTGATAATTTCATAGATGCCTAGAAAGGCTATGTCTGTCAGGACTGTAGTAAAGGCTCCTCTAGGACCATGCCAGCAACTCTTAAAAACAAACTTATTTCCATGTTTTTCATTAATTCCTTTTTTTTTCCCATCCCTTCTCATCCCTCTCCCTCCAAAGAGACCAAGATGTGAAAGAATCAGGGATGGATGAGAGGGGAAGGGGATAGAAAAAGAGAATTAAGATGTGTTACGTACACGTACCAATGCACCACAGTAAATGTAATCATTCTCTACAGCTTATATACTAATAAAAATGAAGTCTGTAAGGATGAAATTGACTTATAAATTTACTACCTGCCCCTGCCCATCAGAGCCCAACGCTCTCAAGGAAGAAAAATTTAAACCCCATATGTAGAATTTACAATATCCAACACCCATTCAAAAATTACTGGACAGCACGGGAAATAGAACAGGACCTATAACCATGAAAAAGATAATGCTCGACAAAAAAAGGCTTAGGAATAAGAGAGGTGGTGGAATTAACAGAGAAGGAAAATTTTAAAAGTTATTTAACTGCTTTCAAATATTGAAAGAAAAATTTCAACATAGTAAGAAAAGAAAGGGAAGGTATATAAAGTGACAAGGGAATTTCCAGAGGTGGAAAATAAGATCAGAAATTTAAAACTCAATGAATGGAAATAAAGCTAGCAGATTAAATACTGGAAAAAAGTGATCTCAAAGATATAGCTATAAAGACTCTCCAAAATGAAGTCCAGAAGGAAATAAAGAACAGCGTCTCTTTGATCCCAGGACAATCTCTGGTGGTCTAATGCACATGCCATGGCAGTTTAAAAAAAGAAGAAAGAGAAAAAATAATTAAAGAAATGGAACCCAAAATGTTCCAAATTTGAAGAAAATTATAAACCACAGCTTAGAAAGTTCAACAAATGCCAAGCAGAATAAGCACAAAGAAAGCCATACCAAGGCACGTCATAATCAAATTATTGAAAACCAGTATCAAGGGGGAAATCTTAAAAGCAGAAAAGGAAAAAAATAACCCTAGTACTAAGTTCAGAGGAACAAAGATGAAAAATAACAAGAATTCCCTTGTCAAAAACTCTGCAATTGAGGAGGAAATGAAATGATATTTTTAAATAGCTGAAAGAAAAATAAACAGCCTCATAGAATTCTAGAGCCAGCAAAATATATCTTTTGAAAATGAAGATAAAGACTTTTTCAGACATTCAAAAGTGGAGAGAATTTGCCAGAGGTACATTTATACAGCAGGACACGTGTAAACAAAAGACATCTTGCGCTATAAGGACTCAGGGACACAGGAGATGACAAATACGCAAGTGCATAGGAAAGAAATTATTTCTTATATTCAATTTCTTTAAAAGACAGTTGCTCACTGGAAGTGAAAACAAGGTATCAGGAGATGTATAATGTGCAGAAATAAAACCTATGTGAGTAATAGTGGAAAGGACAAGAAAGGTGAGTATGTATTTTGTTGTAAAGTCCTAGTATGGCACATAAAGTGAGGATGTGTGCTAATTTAAAGACACATCATGTGAACTACAGAGTAAACCTCAAAGCACTTATCTAATACATCATTAGCGATGAAAAAGAATCTTTAAAAATACCCAAATAATTCAAAAGAAGGGGGGAAAAAGGAACAAAGAACAGATGAGGCAAATACAAAACACACAGAAAGGTGATACATTTAAGCCTATATACATAATAACACGTCAAATGTAAGGAAACCAAACAGCACAGTTAAATGGCAGAGACTGCTGGACTAGATTTAAAAAAGCAAAAAGGAAAATTCATGTATCTATTATGTGCAAGAATCCTACTTTGAATGTAGAGACACAAATAGATTGAAAGTCAAAGACAGAACAAACTTATACTATGCAACCAGTAAATCATGAGGGCTGAGGTGGCTACCTTGGCATCAACAGAATGGATGGCTGAAGGAGGAATATCAGCAGGGACAAAGAAGAATAGTGCTTAATGATACAGGGATCAACTCATCAAAAAGCCGTAACAATACTAAACAATAGAGCTGAGAGGAGAAAAATGCATACCCACCAGTAGTGGGAAATTTCTGCATTCTTGTCTTGGTAACTAATAGAAGAAGTAGACAGAAAATTAGTAAATATGTGGAAAGGATAAACAACACACTTAAACAATCTAAGTGACATTTACAGAATATTTCAACAAACAACAGATATAAATTCAAGTCTAAATATAATATGAACCAAGTAATTATATGAGGAACACAAAGATGGCTCTGGATAAGCTGAAAAAGATTTAATAACATACAGACTATTTTTTTCAGCACAGTGGAATTAAATTAGACCCTAACAGCAGAAAAATATCTGGAAAATTGGTAAACTAAACAATGTACCTCTAAATAATTCATGGGTGTCTTTCTTATTTTTCTTTCATTGCTGAGACAAAATCCCCGACACCCAAAATTAAGGAGGGAAAGGTTTATTTAGCTAATAGTTTGTGGAGGTTTTAGTCCATACTCAGCTGGCTCCAAGGCAGAGTGGCACATGGCATAGGGCAACAGCTCATGGTGGCAGAAAACAGCAAAAGCAGTAAGAACAAAAAAGGGAGAAACAAGCCTCTTTTCTTTCCTTATATTGCATGCAAGGTACCTGCCCCAGGATGGGTGTAGCGCTCACACCCATAATCCTAGCACTGGGCCATGAATCAACCATAAACTCTAGAAGCCCACTCCATGACTGCATGAGGCTTTGGGAGGACATCCAGACACAAACTATAACAATCAAAAATCACATGGGATATTACAAAATATTTGAACTCAACAAAAATGTAAAAACAATAGGAAATTTGGAGATTTATAGCTTTAAGTGATATAAAAAGAAAATAAAGCCTTAAAATCAATGATCTAAGTGTTCCCTTAAGAATGTAAAAGAATAAATTAAACACATAATATGTAGAAAAAAATCGTTAGTACAATAGCACACAGCAATGGAATAGAAAAATCAACAAATCATAGAGAATAAGCAATTAAAACACTCTTTAAGAAAGCAACAAAATTTATAAATCATTAGATCAATTTATCAGGAAGTAACGATAGGAGACATAAACTACAGGGGACATCACTAGGGATCCCACAGGCATTCAGAGGAAACCAAAGGGAGGTTGTGAATAAGATCTTGGCAATAAATTCAACAATTTAATTGCAATAGGAAAATTATATGAGGGACATAAATAAGCAAAGAGAATACCAGAGATGTGATATAAAAAAAACTTTTATGATAAATAAATAAATAAATAAATAACGGTTGTGAAGAGATACTTCAAGCATGCCCAGAAAGCACATGTAATGTTCAATATCGACAAGCTACAAAGAAATTCAAATGAAATCCTCAGATACTAATATTCACCCGGATGACAAAAACTTATGAGACAGACATATGAAGTTTGATGAGGGTGTAGATCCGCTGCAAAGTTAATTCATTGTTGGTGGAAATGTAAAAGGACACATAGTCATACTTTCCTACTTGACTGTTTTGAAACTTGTCACATTTGGTAGGAGATGCATTCTGATCAGAAAATTTTGTCCCAGGACTTGTACATGGTTTGACACATAAACTAGAACTTTTGGTATTGGTGGCCTCATGACTCACTACACTGTCCAACCAAAACATGGATGAATATTTGACATTTATCATTTTTGGTATTTGTACCACCTCTGGGAACCAATTATAGCAGTGACAAGTACGTGGGTACCACTGTATAGTAACTACTTCACCATTAGACCCAGCAATCCTACTTGTGCTGTATAGCCCTAAAATTTGAAAACATATATCCACAGCAAGACTCACACATGGATGATCATAGAAACTTTATTCATAAAAACCCCAAACTGGAAACAACTCTAATATTTACTTCTAAACTTCACAAGTTGACACGATGTATCAAGCATTACCTATGGGATGGATGATGTAGTGGCAACATGTATGTTTTCAAAGGACTGCACTATGGATATTTGTAACAACAATGTTTACATTGCAAAATATACTTAGTGAAATACTCCAGATGCAAAGGAGCACCTACCGCATAATTTCACTTACATCAAATTCTAGCAAACATAAATCTAGTTTACAATGATAGAAAGCAGATCTAGGTTTGCCTGGAGCTGAGAGAGAGGGCTAAACAGCAATTGGAAAGGACACAAGGAACTATCTTTAGGTAATAAAAGAAATCTTGATTGTAGTGGTGGTTATACAGATTTGTTAAAATTCATCAAGTTGCAATTGCACACGTAAGTTTTATGTGTTGTACATATATGTTATTTAAACTTGACTTCAAAAGTCTCTTCTAAAACACTCTCTGCTTCCCAGTTTTGCTCACTGTGTGTTCATGTATCAAACATTCACTTACTAGCGCTGTGCTAGGGCTTCTGGGAAATAATGGTTGATAATGCAGAGGAGACACTTGCCCCTAGGGCCATTTCACTGTGGTTGTAGAGATAGACAGAAAAGTTCAGTGAAAATCTGTACATGCATATTCACAGCATATTCATCATAGTCAAAAAGTAGGGACTGGTGAAACATGGTGCAACAAGCCTGTAATCCCAGCACTCAGGGAGGAGGCAGGAGGGTTGTAAGTTCAAGCCCAGCCTGAAAAATTTAGCAACTCACCCAGATCCTGTCTCAAAATGGGGATAGAAGACTGGGGACATAGCTCAGTGTAAAGGTCCTGGGTTCAGTCCTCAGTAATGCAAAAAAAAAAAAAAACCAACCAACCAAACAAACAAAAAAAACCAGGAGAAATTAAACTGTATAACTGTTTATTAATTGACAAACAAATACAATTTAGTATATCTCTACAATAGCATTTTCAACTATAAAAGGAATAACATTCTGATACAGCACTGATGAACCTAGAAAACACTATGCTGAGTGAAAGAGGCCAGACATGAAAGGCCATCTGTTGCATGCTGATTCTATCTGGATATAATACTCAGAACTGGCAAAGCCACAGATACAGAAAGTAGATTAGTGGCAACCAGAGCCTTTGGGAAGGAATAATGGGGAGTGGTTGGGAATAGATCACAGATTTCTTTCGGGGTGGTGGAAATATTCTGGAATTAGATAATTATGATTGCACAATCTTGTGACTATTTCAGCGGGCCGTTGGTATTCTTTAGTATTGATTCCAGGCAAACCCCCAATATAAAAATCCAAGAACGCTCAGATCTCTTACATAAAATGGCATAGTATTTGCACATAATCTACACACATGTTCCTGTATATATTCAATCATCTCTAGATGACATACAATATGTAACACAAGGTACGTGCTACTGCAGTAGTTGCTGTACTGTATTGCTGAGTTAATAATGATATGAAAAAATCTACACATGCTCACTACCAATCCAGTTTTTGGATTATAGATATTTTTGATCTGTGTTTGATTGAATCTGCCAACGAGAGCCTCAGGGATACAGAAGGCCGTGCTAGAAACGATTGAATTGTATACTTTAAAGAGAAAGCTCTGGTATATGATTTATAGCTTAATAAAAATTAGTATTAAACAACCAACAAGTGTAAGAGTGATGACATAGCCTTACAAGAATCTGTATGTGGCCGTGGGGAGCAAGGGAGAACCTCTTGGGTAAGGCAAGCAGGAGAAGTCACCTAAGTGGAGCTTTGATGAGGGGTCTTTATGGGCCAAAATGTCCTAGAAGCACAGGCATCCTCTCTGCCCTTCAGAGCCTATGGTTCCATGAGACCAGGGCATAGGGAGTGCAAGAAAAGACAGACACAGTGAAGTTAATAAAGATCAGCAAGATCAGATCAAACACATTGGAGTTTGGGTCATGTTTCTTTTCCATCACTATAACAGAACATGATTTTGGTAAATACCAAGTGAAAATTTCATGGTTTTCCATATGATCAACTTTAAATAGAAAGCTAGCATCAAAATTGCAGACAAATCTAATGACCACAAATGACCATACCAGATGGCACAGGTGCCAGTCACAAAGAACCCCAGAGAGTTTTCTCGCCTTTTTCTACCAGAAGCGCAGTTTCTCCTCTGCCCAGGTACATACTGCGGATGACTGACAGAAGAAATTCACATGTGCGGATGTAGAAAGAAGTAGCCCATGGGAGTTAAAGTGCTTTTATTCAAGACTATATTTCCAAATCTGTATCTAAAATCATAAAACAAATGGCTTTTTCTGTTACCCACTTACCCATAATTTGCTACTGATTAGAACTAGGCAATTATCATTGTAATTTGTCCTTATTGGCCTCATTTTCCACTTGAGGAAACCAAGCCATGTTTTTTTTTTTTTTTCCAGGCCTATGATTTCCAACCCTTTTGGAACTCACATTCTATTTATTAGTTGTTTTAAATCATAATGTTGTCCCATCCCAAGTGGGGGATTTTACATGTCTGGGATGAATTAACATTAAACTAGATTTTGAAAAATTACTTAAATTTGTTAACATGGTTGAGCAAAGGGGTGACATCAGTGAGTAATAATGATGTAGACTAGAAATTCTCTTATAATTTAAAACTCCACATACTGAACTCAAAAGTAGGTCAAACTATCTAACTTTACACATAATCAAACCTTGATCTAGAAAAATGGAGTGACTTCTCCAGGATCTCCTGGTGATTTTAGGGAAGCAAATGACAGGCACTGTACAAATAATTTTAGTAAGGTAGTTTAACCTCTTTATGAGGTTTAAAAAGTATAAACGCTACATCTTCAGAGACAGGGAAAGCTAAACACATAATGTGCAGAATTAGTTATATGGTGCTTTAGTTATTTTTCTCTCATTGCCGAGACAAAATACCTGATGCCCCAAATTAAGGAAATAAAGATGTATTTATCTCATAGCTTGTGGAGGTTTCAGTCTGTAATTATCTAACTCTAAGGCGGGGCGGCATGGCGAAGGGGCAACCCTTCATGGTGGTAGAGGCCAGAAAAAGCAACAAGAGCAAAAAAGGGGGAAAGAAAGTGTCTTTTCCTCCCTTATGCTGTATGCATGTTACCCACACTAGGACAAGTGTAGACCTCACACAAGTCTGTGCTGTCCTCTTGCACAGGCTCAGGATGTTTACAGAGTGAGGACCCTGGCCCCCGCTGAGTCACTTAGTTGAACTTCTAAACTTCTCAAATTGACCCAGTGAATGAACCATTACAACATCCTAGGGAGTAAATAGCTGCCCTAGGGTGTGTCCTCTACACCCTAAGGTATAGAACTGCTGAGTCACTTGTTTAAACTTCTAAACTTCACAAGTTGACATGATATATCAAGCATTACATATGGGATGGATGAAAACCATAGTAAGATAATATTAACACTGAAGTTGACCCTTCCTGCTGTTAAGGAAGTGTAGCAATGAGTTCAGAGGGAACACTCCAAGAACAGAGTCAGACACAACAGTATTTACCATGTGATTCCATTTTTATGAAGTTCAAAGTCAGGCAGAATGAAGCTGTGGTGTTAGATGTCAGGAGAGACATTTCCTTTAGGTGAGAACTGGGAGGTATGGAACGTGGTTTCTGGGTGCTGGTCATTTTCTATTTCTTGATTATATTTCAGTGGTTATACTGCTGGCTACACTGCAGGGTTTGCTCATTGAGAATTGCCCAAGCTGTATAATTACAGTTTGTACTCCTCTCCGTGCCTGTTGCCTTAGTTATCTACTGCTGCATAACAAAAGAAGCCCAAATGTAATGGCTTGAAATAACATTACTTTTCTTACAATTCCTGTAGGTCAGGAATCCAGGTCCGGCTGTCCTCAGTCCTCTGGGCCCAGGGTCTCTCAAATAAGGAGATGGCCAGGGCTGTGGTCTCATCTCAGGGCTCAGTTGGGGAAGGGTCCAAGCTCACTCAAGTGTTTGCAGAGAGAACTCAATTTTGCCCAGGCTGGTGGGTGAAGGCCTCAGCTGCTTGCTAGATGTTGAGCAGAAGCTGCCTTTATCTCTTGTGTCATAGATATCTTCCTTATGGCAGCTGCCTCACCAAAACTTGCAAGCCAAGAAGGCAACAGAGTCAGTGCTACCAAGACCGAAGTCATGGTCTTCTGTAATCCAATCATGGAAGTGACATTCCATCACTTGCCTTATTAAACTAACTGAAAGCAGGCACTGGGTCTAGCCCAAATCCAAAGAGAGGGGATTACACAAACTATGAATACCAGGGTAGACAAATCATTGGCACCTGTAATGAGGCTGCACCTAATATATATACTTAAATTAAAATGTTGATTTCAAAGCTGAGCATAGTGGTGCATGCCTGTGATCCTAGCCACTACAGAGGCTAAAGCAGAAAGGTCACAAATTCAAGGCACACCTGAGCAATTTTATAATACCATTTCCTTAAAAGAAGAAAATAAATAGGACTGGGGTATAATACAGCACTTCCTGGGTTTAATCCCCAGTCCTTTAAAGAAAAAGAAAACTACGAAAAAAGAAAATGTAATAAATAGTAAAGGCATGTTAGGCATCAGGGTGACCTAAATTTAAATCCTGCTTTTCCTACCAGCTGAGAGAGATTGCTCAAGATGTTAAAGCTTCCTAAACTACAATTTCAGTTTCTCCATGTATTAAGAAGGGATATTACTCTCTTCCTTTATGAGGTCTAATAAAAAATATGATGCATGATGCTTCTAAGTGCCATCTGATGGAAAAGCAGGCTCATAACATTATTATGCGGTGTCCTTACCTACCTTATGCATCGGATCTTGCAACATGTGACTTTTGGTTCTTCAAAGTCAAAATGATCATGAATCCATTCAGGACGCTGGGGAGCCACAACAGCTCAAGTAAAGACATGCAGGAAAGAGGACTTCAAAGCCTGCTTAAGCATCAAGAACAATGGGATAAGTGTGTTTGAAGAAGGGGGGTCTTTTGAGGAGGATTGATTTCAATCTGTCTTATCCTGTAATATTTAAAACATGAAGCATTCACCTTTTTTTTTTATTTCATCTTGTTTCAGTTAGGAAGCAGGCAATGTCTGCAATGTGGGGCTTACAAAAATATATGCTCCAAGTTTTATTGCAAGAAGGAAACAGAGCTATGTGTCAGCTATTTGGGGGCAACAGACATTCAGGTGTTAGGCAACTTGGCTAATATCACACAGTTGAACCTGGGTCTGCTCATCACAAAGCTGTTTCTTTTCCCTGCACTCTCTGCTTCCTGGCAGCACAATGTCTTCCTTCTCGACCCTCTAGTTCTTTCTCCACTCCATTGTGAGACCAACACTCTTAGCATCCTTTTCGTCTCCTTATACCCCTTGTCTGAAGATTCCCAATTGATTTTCTTATCAATGAGCATTCCCTACCCCGAACCCCAGTCTACAGAAGGCCTTGAACTTGGTTCTAGTATCTAGGTACTTACTTTCCTGAAATTCCTTAATGTGCTCTAAGTATGAGAACCTCCAAGTAGACAAAACAAGGTCATTCTCTATCTGGCCCCAACCCCACACACATACACTGTTTTTCCTCTTTGCTAGGACATTACTCCTTTTTTTCTCTTTAGATCCATCCATCTACCCACCCACCCCCCTTTATCTACTCATCCAATCACCCACCCATGTATCCATCTGTCCACCCATCTATCCAATACTTATCAATCCATTTCTGGATGTCTTTCACTGTGCTAAGTACCAGGGCCATGGCAAGAAAGGGGCAACCTGGCCTGTATCCTTTAGAGCGAGTCATAGAGAATCAGTCACATTTAGAATATATTGTGTGAAACTCTACAGGAGAGAAATACAAAGGCCTGTTTTCACACTTGCTGTGGCTCAGTTTTGGTGTGTGTAGCCTTCCTGATTATTTTCCCCCATCAAGGCATCTTCTTTAACTTTCAACAGCCGTGTGAGTTCCATGGTCCATTGAGCAGCTTTATGTAGAAACTCCCTTCCACATGGTTATAAGATAAAGTCTTGTTGGGAACTTACTGTAAGATAAAGCTTTAAGTACATCATCGTATTGAATTATCTCACTACCATAAGAGGATTTTTACTATGCCATTGAGCAAGTAAGGAAACTAAGACAAAGAAGTCAAATTCAGTGCCTCAAAGCAAGGACTCAAAACCATGTCTATTTGAGTACAAAGTCCTTGCTGGTACTGGTCCTTTTATTATTTACTTTTTCCATTTCCCTTGTGGTCCACCAGAGAAGGCTAAACCAGAAACTCACCCAAAGATGAGAACAACCACCAGTCCTTCATTTCTCTCTTTGGTCACCGAGGACTAATACCCACACTACTTCAAGTACTTGCTGAGTGACAGAATGACCCAGAAAGGTTCCAAACAGGTCATCCCATCAATAGGAGAGATTCTGATGGTATTTTTTTCAACCACGTAAAACTCCAGCCCTCACGAAGGAGCCAGTATTGCTCATGCTGGGCTGCTTTTGGTGTTAGGTTTCTTAAAATAGTAGGAGGGCACACTGCCAGGGCTGTGACAATTTCACTTCAACACAGCATTGGGGAAGCATCCTTCAGAAAGAGCTGAGGCTGCCAGGCCTTTTACAACAAAACCCTCTTTTCCTTGGGAATTCTCAGATGTGGCAGCAAGCAGATGTGTTCGCAGAGTCTCTCAATGTACGCACAGGCAGAGTGTGCTGCATAGAAATTGCGAGTAAACTTCACAACTGGGGGACATAAAGATCTTTTATTTGCAGAAGTTGGAGATTGTAATTTGAACGCATGAAATTGCCAGTAGTCTGGTAAATATGTCGGCCCACCAGCAGCCTTAAAAGGCAATTGAAACCGTTTTAAAACTCAGTGAGGTAGGCAATGTGTGGGCGTGTGTGCTTCCCCTAGAACCAATAGGGAGATTTATGCTGGATGAAAAACACCCCCGAAGCCATTGAGCACAAGAACGGGTCGTTAGGAAGGCAGAGGATGCTTCCAAGCATGGGGCCTGCTGAGCGTTTCCTAATCTGCTCAAAATCCCAGGTGGCTCCATACCGCCTGTGGAAAGAAATTCATTGTCCTTGGTCTGGTTTCCCATTTTGGCTCCAGTCACGTCTGTTAGACCTTTCCTTCCTGCACCTTGTTCTCTGCAGTGACCCCAGTTACCCCTACCTCCCCGAATGGGGGTTCGTTTTCCTCACTTTGTTGCTTCTCTCCCTATAATGCCTTTTTTCCCAAGACTATGTGTATCTGAGATCTAACCTTTCTTTTATGACCAGGTGCTGTCTTCTCTCATCCATACCCGCTCCAACCCTCTGCCACCCAAGCTAGTTTCACTGGCAGGTACTCAAGCTCTGCCTCCAAAATGTCTGTCATTTCTCTGCTGCTGCCCTTGTCTGGGGCCACTGTCTCTCACCTGAAAAACTGTGACTGTTCCTTTGCTTGTCTTATTGTTTTGGACTCAGCCAACATCACTGGCAGACATGCTTTTATTTCTCCAAAATGTGAATCAAGAAACATCATTCCCATGCTTAATACCACTCAGTGGATTCCCATGGCACTAGGATCAAACCCAAATTTCTTCCTGGGGTCCCCATGTCCATTCCTGGCCACCACCTTGACATCATCCCATGCCACTCAGTCTCTCTCTGGTCATGTTCTGTGGGCACTGAGGTCTTCTGCTGTAGGAAGGTTAGGACAGCTCCAGATTTCATGTCTCCGATTTACCTTCAGGCCCCAACGGTGCCTGGCCTGGTACTTTCTGCCTAATAGATATAAGCTACTCTTTAGCAACTGACTAATTAAAATTGGAACTGGGGATCAAAGAATGGCATCTCACCAACAATCTAACCATTATTTGCATCTTGTTGCACTTTGGGGGATCCAATTTCTTCTTCTAGCCTTCATTCCATTTACGGCTCCCAGGTTTCTAAAACTCCCAGGCAGCTGCCATTTGGAAAATAAATACCTAAATCAGAGAAATCTACAGGTGGCATTGCTCTGGGAAAAACATAGAGGCTTAATTAGCAATGAGACTGTGCACATTTTGACTGGTCCAAAACTATCAAGCTGCCAATTTCTCATTAATTCTTGTTAAATGCACTCAAGCCCTTCGAGGACAGAATGTGTCTGATGAAATGGCCTCCAAATCTAATAACAATTTGCTTGTCTTTAGAACTGTCCCTTAGCAGATAATCGGACAAACCAGGAAGCCATACGTAATGGGCAAACAGGACAGTACCAAAGAAACTGGTACCACGGAGCTTCACACTTACTGACGGGCTTAACTGACACTTTATGAGTGCTCACAAGGCATCACATTCCCCTTGTCTACATGAATTAGTTCATTCAGTCGTAAGAAAATCCCAGCATACAGGTACTCCATTATTTCTACTTTGCAGGCAAAGGAAGGTGAAGCCCAGAGAGACTGGGTATGTTGCTCAGTCTCACACAGCCAGTTCTGGGAAGACCCAGTGTTTAAGATGGGGTATAGCCTGCACCATATAATGACACTACACCCAGCTACTGTCTGCACCTGCTACAATAATCCCATAAGATTATAATGGAGCTGGAAAATTCCCATCATCTAGTGACAGCATTTATGATGTTACTACCCCCATAACATTAGAGCACGGTGCATTCCTGTGTGTTTCTTGGGATGTTGGTCTGCACAGTGAGTCACTGAGAAGTATACCCATACAATTATGCAGAGTACAACACTTGATAACGGTAATAACCTTACTACTCATTTCTATATTTACTATACTTTCAATTACTACTTTAGACTATGGTCTAGCCTGATATGAAAAATATATTCTGCAAAGCAGCGTCTGTACGACACCTGCTGCAACATCATCCGTCTCAGGTTTCCTTCATTTCTTGACTTTATCAAGATAGTAATGGAACAGCATCATCAAGGTTTACATAAACGCCTTCTGTTATGGTCACAGGATGATGACATCATTCAATGCTGCCCTTCTTAGAAGATATTCATACTGTTAAATGACACCTGCCTACCTTCCAACTCCAGGGTCCATACTTGCAATCACTATTGCAAAAATTTTTTTTACAACTATTAATATAATTTTGCTATAACTTGGAAATTTCAGAAAAGCTGCAAGAAGTATTCATGAAATTCCTATGTGTGAAATTACTCACCAAAAAGTGTCATTCATCACACAGTTTTTACTAGGACCCATCGATTGATGACATTTTGGGCTTCCTTTCTTATTCTTTCTATATATTTTATATATACAGGCACATCATGCTTTCTCAAGCTATTTGAGTCATTCGGAGATATTGTGCCCATATGGCGCTAGCTACCGTAGTGTGACTTTCCTAAAAATATTCTCTTATGTAACCATGGGAGAGCTATCAAAATCAGTAAATGTAACATTTATACAGCATCATTATTTTGCTCAGAGTCCACATTCAAGTTTCATCAATTGTCTTGATAGCTTTCCAATAGAGTTTTGTTTTCTCTGTTTCAGGATCCAGTCCAGGGCACATGTTGTATTTAGTTGTCTTTAATCTAGAAGCTTTCGTGTCTGATCCGGAATGGCTCCTTTTCTTTCTTTTGTGTTTCCTGACCTCGATAGTTTTGCAAACTGAAGGCCGGTCTCAGTGTGTTTCCGTGTTTCTTTGCAATTAGCTTCAAGTTGTGCATTCGGGGAAGATACCAGAATGATGTTTTTCTACCCTTTTCAGGACCTCACGCTGGGATCCATGAGACTCATTTTTGTTCTGATATTGATTCTGATCACTTGGTTAAGATTGTGCCTGCTAGTTTTCTCCAGGATAAAGTCACTATTTCTCCTTCTGTAGTTAATCAAGATTTTTGTGGGGAGATTCTTCAGGAGTCTGCGCATATCTCATGGTTTTAGCCTCCGTTGGTGGGGGACAGCTACAAGGTAACACCTCTCTATACAAAGCATTTGCTTTCCAACACAAGGGTGAGAACCGGTATCCAGAGAGGGTTGTATTATGAGCAGCAGAGGGCTGTATAGCACAGTGTGCAGGTAACCAGACTATAGTTGAGGTGCTGGCACTAGCATTGCCAATGGCCTTGGAAAAGCCCTTGACCTTGTTTGACTCTTGATTTCCTCATCTGTAAAGAAGGGTAATGATAGTGAGATACAGACATGTGGAAAATTTGTGCCTGTGCTGGTCATTTGTTTAGTACTCAACATGCAAACCAGAACTTGTTAGTGCCACTTGCCTCAGGGCTCCCTACTCTTTCCAGCCTAAACAGTTTGTTTGGTGCTCATCGTTTTTAGTACTTGTGTTTCCCAGAAGCTACTGATGTCAAGTACTGAGGTGTTACTGATGTAATGTGACACAATATGGACAGGGTACTTGAGGATGTGGACAAATGTCAACAATAGCTATGTGATAGGCATGGAAGGGAGAACAAGCCCAAAACATCAGCTCAGGGCAGGCTTTTCTAACTAACAAAAACATTGTGCCAGTTACTGAGAGGCTAGCATGGTCCTAGGAGGAGACAGAATTGGGGGATGGTGGGGTACAAGATACCAAGTCCTGCCCAAGGCATGGCAGAATGCTCAGTAACACAGGTCCCAGGGTGGAAAGGGCAGAGGGGAAGTGAGCCATTTCAGTGAGCCTCACAGAGAGTGTCCCAAAGGACGTGGTGGCGTAAGGGTATGTAGGGTCACTTGGCGTCAACATCTCTTTATCTCCCCCCCCCCATGTCCTCTGCTCTCTGCTGGATGTTTTAGGGTTCAGTGGAAAGTAACCAGTATTAGTTCATGCTGGAGGACATATTCACTGGAATCAGGGGCAGAGTTGGGCCCTTGCTCATGACATTGATATACAAAGAATTGGGAGAATGGGTGTGAATCTTGCTCATGTCACCTCTAAGCCTCCCACAGGGGCCAAAGCTGAAGAGGGCAGCTGTGAACCTGTCCCTCATTCGACCTTGAAGGTGTCTTTCTAGGTAAAGCCTGGACCCTTTCACATGTTGCTGGTTGGAGCTAAATTTGGCAACATCTGGAGCCTGACTTGGCAGAGCTAATCCCACCTAGTCACTCATCATCTCTTGGTCTGTGGTTGGCTGTTCTTGCATTACACAGCCCACCACAGTTTCTATGACCTCTGGTGAGGCCAGTCCACATGGCATCATGGAAGAAAGTATTCCTTCTCATGTGGCAGCCCAGGACCAATTAGCCCTGTAGCAAGGGCCAAGAAGGTCTTATCACAGTCCAGACCCAAACAGTCTAGAGTTGGGGGTGGGGGTACAAGGGAGAGCAAAGTCTACGCCACCCATGTTCACCTCCTGCCCATCCCTCTCAGTCATTTCCAGGTAGCCTGTGGAGATGTTGTCAGTTTCTAACTAGGAATAACAAGGACCACAAAATGATAATGGCTGTGTCCGATCTTGGACCTTCAGAGCTGGTCCAAATGTACTGACCATCTCCAAAGCCCCCATTAAAACATGGCACTTGGGGAGCTATTATAGGAAGAGATGGAGAAATATGGGGATTTAATTTCCCCACAAAGCGCTTCTGCCCAAGCTGTGCTAATGCTCTCCAGTTAAATACTTTTCAAAATGATCCACCAAAAAATGCAGCAACACATTCCATTAACAGTGGCTGCCTACCTCTCACCCAGGGCCACGACAGCCAGCCAAGCAATTTAATATCTCCAAACAAAAATTGTTATGTTTCCTCTCCTAATGGGGAGAAGGCAAAATGATGAGACAGGCAAGATGAGAGTGTTTTCCGGAGGGAAGGAGAAGGCTCATATTTTCAGGGTTCTTGGGATTTCCAGAAGCAGCAACGGGTTCTCCACTGCATCCCCATAACAATGGAGCTCCTGGATGCCAAATGCCAGGTGCATCTGTTGGATTTTTACAGAGCAAAGATCCGCCAATTATCATTTTAAGCAAAGGGAAATGCCTTTTCTCTGATTGTAGACTGTGAGCCCATTCAATATGGGGCTGAGGCCTCTTCGTCTTTGTGATTCTAGTGTTCACTGTCCAGACATTTTGAGAATTAAAAATAAAATAGAAGAACAGATGCTTGGCCCCTATATCATTCTGCAGAATTCAGACAACCACAGGCCCCACATTACCTTGGGTAATCTTGATTTCAGGGATTTTCCTCCATTGTGTTTACAATTAGTATCATTTTGGCAGTCGATGCATCGTGCACCTTGGTTCAGTAAATGGGCCCATTTGATCTTGAACAGAATGTCCAGGAAAACCAAGTTTGCACAGTGCCATGGTGTGGATGTAGTTGTACCTGAGGAAGCTTCACCTTCAGTGGGGATGTAGGGAGGTGGGGGAAACTTTTAAATGATGGTGCCTCCTGAGAAGTGATGAGGCATTTCTGCCAGTATGTCCTCCACCATGGACCCTCACCAGAGGTTAAGCAAATAGGACTACCCAACCTTAAACTTCCAGCTTCCAAAACATTGAGCTAAATAAATCTTTTTTTCTCTACAAATCACCTAGCTTCAAATATTTTGTTATAGCAGTGAAAAATGAACTATTACATACTTACTCACATTTTGTGTATTCAGTGTCAGGGAGTTGTCCGATCCTCTAAAATATTTATATCTCCAAAAATATAATTGTTTCCATAGAGCTATATCATAGCTTATATTCTGTTTCCCCAGCAGTAGGAGCAGAATCACTTTCCAACATGGATTTTACTGGGTTGGTTATCACAGGTAAGATGATTGTGATCTTTCTGTTGCTAGCTGTCTTCTTGCTAGGAGGTGCCCAGTTCAGTCCAAGTTGCAAAACTTTAGCTGAAGCAAGGGAATGAAGATGCAGCAGGCTTAGGTCCTTCCTCAAACATCGGGATGTGCAAATATGTAGACAAGCAAAAGAGCCCAGTTGTGTGCATTATTAATTTTTAAAATACTAATCCTTTTCTTTTAAGGCCTGTAGACCCATCTTCTTATTTAAAAAGAACAAACTCTGGCTGCAGAGCAATTGTGCTTCTTCAGGCTTCTAAAAAGAATGTTCTGATGAAAGATGACATGGTCCCAGGGCTTCATCAGTTTCACAGTTGACATCTCTGTTATGAGGTTCAGGAGCTCAGGCAAACTGCTCAGGAACGGAGGGAAATGCAGAAGTAAATGATGTCATGCAGTATGACTGTGATCACCGTGGTATGGTGATGGCACATGCAGTAGAAAAAAGATTTTGAGTGATTATGTAAAACGCAGATGTACCCTTGGGAATGCACTGCAAGCCCACTGGTTTCATAAGCCTGCTGGATCACAGGCAAGGCCCTGAAATAGATCCATTGTCCAGTTTCTTGTGGAAGACTTTCAAAAGGAAAATAGCAACATTTGTCATGAGCCTGAGGAATGGAACAAAGTTTCTCAGGATAGAATGTGATGTTAGAAAGCTTCTAAACTCCAGATGCTCCCTGAAGTTTATCAAAGATGTCAAGGCTTTATGGGATGCACATTGAGGCTGACCAGCACACACATGTGCAGCATCTGGCCAGATGTACAGCATCCTAAGCACTGGCCAGTCTTTTCCTCAAGAGCCTGACTAGGTCCCTAGGGAGATGCTGAGCTTAGGGATTTGCCTTGTACTTTTTGAAGCTGACTACAGCTTTCCATACTGTGATGAAATACCCGAGATGATCACTTTAAGAGGAGGGAAGGTCTGGCTCATGGATTCTGTCCATGGTCACTTGACTTTGTAGCTTTAGTCTGTGGCTGCCCAGGACAAGATTGTAGGGGCATGTGGCAGAGAAGATCTGTTCAGCTCACAGGAGCCAGAAAGCAATGAGAGTCAGGAAGAGGGCAGGATCCCAGCATCCCCTGCAAGGCCACAACCTCCATGACCTAATTCCTTCCGCTAGGCTGCATCTCTTAAAGATTCTACCCTGTTACAACTGTACCATGGGCTGGGGACCAAGTCCCCCATGCAGCCCTTTGAGGGACGTTGAAGATCCAATCTATAGAAGAACTCAAAGAAGAGTGTCTTGTTGAGGTATTGTATGAAAGTCAAACACGGGTAGGTGAAACTCTGAAACCTTTGAAAACTCCCAGGCTAGCCAAGTCCTTGCGGGAATGGTGTACCAAACAATATAGAGCAAATGATTCCAGGTCCATTGTGTTTACCAATTTAAAAGGAAGTATCACTGGAAGGAGTAACCTTGGCAAACCAATGAATGAATGAATGAATGAATGAATGAATGAGGAGGCTGCGATTTCCAAATAGCCAATCACCAGTATCCATACTTGTACTTGATAAGGTAAGAGCTGTCTGGGCTCAGTTTGGTAAAGCCTTAAGCCAGCTAGTAAATATTTTGAGAAACAGATACACTCCAGAGGAAAGGCTGTTTATTGAACATTCTTCTTGCCCCTAGAGATACATGAAGCACTGGAAAGAGTACAAAGCAGCCTCTGAGGAGTTTATAGCTCATAATTGCATTGAGCAGACCAGAGTCACATAGAAGGAAAAAGAGAACAGACCGCTGGATGCTAGATCCAAGGGGAAGAAAAAAGCCAATAAAAGAACTGGAGAAGCCTGAAAAAGGACTCTTTCTGTTGTGTCATGGGAGAGGAAGTGAGCTTGAAGGATGGGTTGGACTTGGACAGGCAAGTGGGAAGAGGAAAGAACATAAGCAAAAGTAAGATTTGTTCATTCTGGGGCCAATCTGGAGAACATCTGAGAGCTCCAACCAGGAGGGATGGTGGGGACTGGGGCTGAGCAGGGCACAGTCATTCCACACACACTTTGCCCTAAGCATCAGAATGATGATCTGAGGGGCCGGTTGCAAGTGGGAATTCCTGTATCTTACCCTGCTAGACCCTGATTGTGTGGGCCTGGGTTTGGGCTCCTAGGTCTGCATGTCTAACAAATCACCCAGATGACTCTGGTGATGCAAGTAGACCATGGAGCATGCTTTGGAAAACATCTACTTTCTTTTGGTTTCTTTCTTTAATTACTGAAAACACCAAGAAGGAATAGGGTCCTAAGACTCATGAGCCTGTGATCTAAGGTGAAGAGTGTACCTGGAAGAGCAAAACCAAGGAGCAAAGTGGAGGGCAAAGACACACAGGTAAAGGCATACTCCAAAATGCCATAAGCTGTGGTCACATTCTACCTTTTTGTACCTTGCCACGGTCACGACCTGCATAACCTCCAAAAGTGTAAAGCCAATGCTGAACTCCTACCTTCTGACTTGGACTGCTCATCATGAGAACAGGCCAAGGAGAGGCAAGTTTGGTGGTCTGGAAATGAGACACATTTTCACCATCAGTTTTTGTACAGTTTTCATCTTGCTATGACCTCCCGCAAAGGGTGCCCAGGAGTAGCTATCTTTAACCTTCGCTGGAGATAGCAGACTCTTGTGAGAGTTTGATAAAACCTGTTTTTTCTTCCCAGATAATGGCAAAGGGCATTTGCACAAACCTTTTGGCATGTAGTTTCATAGATTCCAACAGGAATGATCCGTTGAAAGATTCTTGTTAGACCAAGGAGACTAATCTTTAGTCCTACAGTTTCCTCAATGCTAACAATTTTATCTACTCCACTTCTAGTAAGGACATGACTATTGCAATGTTATCACTAAACATCTCAAATTTTCTTTGAGATTGCACATTAGGAGGAAATATGCAGTTCCCAAACCTCCATCTGAGAGCTCTTCCTGTCTGTTCATTTCAGCTCACTTTCTCAAGTCCTTCTGGGTACGAGATGAAAGATGCTATCCTTGCATCAACATTATGATCAGCACTGATTTGAAAACAAATGACCGTGTCATTAAAGGTCCGTCTGCTCTCTACAACTCTTTGCTGTCACTTGAGGGACCTTCACTTTCAAACTTGTCATTCATTATGACCATAGCATATAGTTGAGTTGGGAAGTTTTCAAGGGGAAGCCTGTCAGTTCTGAAAGGGGGAAGACGTTATTGGTAAAAAAGGTTTCTTGATTTTCTCTGTGCATCTTTCCATTTTTTTAACTCACTTATCTATATGCTCAGCACCTCTCCACATGCCAGCTCCTGTGGTAGGTGGCAGGGCACAGGGCAAAGCAAGATCTCGGTCCTTGAAGTGTAATTGGGAGAGGTGAATCCCAAAGAGGGATACAAAGAAGATTCCTCCAAAATGCCATGACGATAGAACAAGATGGTGTCCTAGGAAGGAGGTGACATGGATGGAATGGTCAAGGAAGGTCTCCTGAGGGAAGAGAGAGCCAGATTGGAACCCAGAAGATGAGAAGAGGCCATGGAAAGGAAGGGCTGCCTGGCGATTGATGAATCCCTGTGGCTGAGACACAGCCCCTGTGATACTTGCCAAGTGTCTTTTGCATAAAACAGGCTGGTCCAGTCATGATCTGAAGTGGTTTCTATGTTTAATGCACACTTCCTGCCATGGCATATGTCTTCCCTCATCTGCTGATGGGCCTAGAAAGCTTCAAGCCAAGTTTCCTGACAGGCAGCACTGCCTTGTCAAAGAATGAAGTGGGTGTGCACAGCCTGATAGGAGTCACGGAACAGACGTCATGCTGGGGCACGCTCTGAAGACACGTGTCTACACTAGCCCTGGGGCCTGTCTGAGAGAAAGAAACTAGTCTTCTGATGAAAACCTGTAGGTGCTTTTTCCAAGCTTATAGGTCTTGAGTGAGCAGTAGGGAGTCAGCAGGCTTGAGAAAGGCAGACCCAGAGTTTACAGAGCCTTTGGGCCAGGGGCACTCAGGGTCACACTGTCCTCCCGAGTCTGGCTCATGGTCACACTGTCATCGCCTCTGTCTTTGGCAGGCACAGCAAACACATCTGAACACGGGAATTCCAGGACTATGCCCTTGGCTGTTGTTAGTCTCCTGGGTGGAACCTCAGCCTGGCTCTGTGCTTTGTGGTCTAGGTGTGTGAATTCCTGGGTTCCTCAGGCCTCATGACTGCAGATTCCATCCACACTGTTTCCATGGATTCTCTTGGTTCAGGCTCATTGTGCCAACATATGGGTTTTATCAACTTTTCCCAAGGCTGAATCTGGCACTGGGCTGAATGTGGTTTCTCTCCCAAGACTCTGAGAGCCGCAAGTTTGCAGAATTTAGAGTTGGTCTCCCGCAGGGTCTGAATGTAGTCTGTGTACAAGCTACAAAGAAGGACACCCTTTTCCTCCCTGATTCATGGGGCAGATGGTGTTCCTAAGTGGGACACACATCAGGGATATGCTCAGGGCTTTAGGACAGGCCAAACAAATTTGTGGCAAAGAAATCCCTGGTTTCCCAAGAAAGAAGAGATGCTGTCAGCTCTGATGACTGGAGGTGCTGCACACATGGCCAATCTGCCTGCTCTTTTCTGTAGGTTCAGCCACCATCCCAGTCAAGACCAGCATCTCTGCCATGTGCCCTGTGCTTCCTGAGCTGTCTCTTGCTTTCCACTTGCACACTTGTCTGAGTCATGCTCTTCAGTGAAACTCCTGGGACCTTTGGAAAATCCAAATCAGACCATATCACTCCACTGCCTAAACCCTTCAGTTGAACTTTGGGAACCAACCTCCAATTGTAACAGGCCAGGAAGACCCAACAGGATAGTATGTGTGTGTGTGTGTGTGTGTCTGTGCATGTGTATGTGTCCATTTTATGTTGCTATAACAAAATATCTGAGACTGGATAATTTATAAGAGATAACTCGGCTCATGGTTGTAGAGGCTGAGAAGACCAGTATCCATATGTTGGCATCTGGTGCATCATAACACAGGGCAGAGCATCCCATAGAGAGACAAAGCAAATCTCCCAACTTGTGTCTGTCTTCCTTGACTTTAAAGCCACCCTCCTGGCCTCAGCTAATCCTAATTATGCTCTGTCACCAAAATAGATGGTGAATATTTACATTTTAAAAAACATGTATTATAGCCAAGGACACATACCCACTAATCACCCTCAAAGTACTCTCCCTCACTTTGAAAACACTTCTCCCAACATTCTTGTACTTTCTACAGCAGTTCTGGAAGTCCTCTTTTGTGAATGCCTTTACAAGTATGTTCATGAATATAGTGAATGCGGCTACAGAGTGCCATGCACTGAAAAGCAGTTGCCTCCTAAAAACATGACCGTGTGTTTTCATCTACCTTGTTCCCCAGATCTGGCACCATGTAACTTCTGGCTCCTCCCCAAAGTCAAAATGACCATGCCCAGTGCACACTTTGCATTCAGGACACCGAGGCAGCCATGACAGTGCCACTAATGCCAGTCATGAAAGAGGAGGTCCAGAACTGCTTCAGAAAGTGATAAGGATGATGGAATAAGTGTGTTTGGAGCACGGGGGTGGTGGTGATGGTGGTAAGTATTTTGAGAGGGATTAATGGCAATATGTTTTTTATAGCAATAATTTAAAAAAAAATAAGCATTCACTGTATTTTTGATTACAGCATTTACACCTTCTGCAGACTACCTCTGGAAACCATATGTATTAAGTTTCTTAAGTCCTGAATTTTGTGGAGACACATTCACAGTGTCCCAGGTCAGCACCCTCCCTTTCCCACCTCCCTCTCTTTCCCTTCTTCACTGTGTACAGTGCAGGCACTTCCTTGCAATTCCAGGACAGCACCACACACTTTCCTGCCCCAGCACCTTTGATGCTGTGGGTCTCTCTGCCATTACACAGCCCCCTCTTTGTAGGGCCAATTTCTTCCCAGCTTCCGTATCACCTCAGGCCCCCAAACAAGCCCTTCCTGACCATGTTACATAGAACATCCCCCCTCCCACCTTCTCACTGCTCACATGGACTGGATTTCAGTGGGTGGAAATTTACTCTCTGCCCTTCTCACATGGGAGTGGCCGCCTGCCTTGTTTGTCTAATCTGTTTAGCAAATGTTACCTGAACAGCAGCTTTAACTGTTCAGAAGCACCAGATTCACTGTCTTGAACTCTCCTTAACTGTTGTGAGAGCATAGCTCAGGTACTGCCCAGGCAAGAAGGATGAGGGACCGTGGCTCAGAGAGAGGACTCATAGCTCATGGTTGGGTCCAGCTGAGCCCAGCAGCACCTCGGCTGTCTAGCTGGCCATGAGTGGGAAATAAACACCTGTGGCCATAGCTCTTTCCTTTGCAGGGTTTTGTTACCCAGCATTACCCCAGCAATGGCTGACTCTATGCAGTGGGGTTTTGCTGTTTAGTTGTTTTTCTTTCTTTGTCTCATTGCCTCACCAGGTTGTAAAGTCTGCGAGAGCAGGAAATGTTGACATTTTCCCTGCTGCTCCCTCAGACCTGAGCACAAAGCTGGGCATGCAGCAATAGCCCAATTAGTGGTGGTGGGTGGAAGGGTCCTTTGTAACCACCCCGCTACTCCTTATGCATCAGTAGTCACCCAATCACCTACTGGCACGGGGAAGACACATCTTTGCTTGTGCTTAATGTCCTGCTCAGAGACCAGATCATGAAGTGGGTGCAATTAGTGAAAGGAAACATAGGGAAAATCTTGGATTCTCTCCAGCTTGTTAAATCATGTTGATACTTTATTCTTAGTAAGCAATTATATGCATGACAGTTCCTCACACGCCAGAGCTGCCGTTCAAGTTTACTAAAGCAAAGTGTGGGAGAGCTGGGCTCCCACTTCAGGTTCTAAAGATTTGGAGATTAGCTACAAAATGTGATGGAAAACTAATGCGTGTTTAAATTTTTAAAAGTTATTACATCAAAGGACACACTGCCATCAATCCTCCTCAAAATACTGCCCCTCGAGTTGCACAGACTTATCCCATTGTCCTTGCCAGTTTCTGAAGCAGTTTTGGAGGTCCTCTTTTGTGAGTTCTTTGGTTGGCTTGTTGTGGCTGCCTTGAAGTCCTGAAGTTTTCAAAATGTTTACCTCTCATGACTTTGGGGGAGGGTCCAAAGTTGCACAGTGCCAGATCCCATGCAGGAGGTGGATGAAGATGCATCATGTTTTTATTTGCCTGCTTTTCTGTTGGATAGTGCTTGCCAAAGCATTCATCGTGTTATAGTTTATGCCTAGATGTCCCCCCAAAGCCACATGTGCTCACAGGTGTGGCTTTTGAGAGGGGGCTGGATGGTGGGTATGTGATACTGGGATTAAAGGTTTTGGGTACTGGATTAGTCCACTACTTGGTTTGGCATAGTTCTGGGTGTGATTGAACAAAGACAGAAGCACCAACCAAAAGACATGTAGCCTAAATGGATTAAAAGGGAACAGAGGGCTCACTGTGGCTTGCTGCTTCCTGCCATGGACTGTTTCTCCTCTGCCATGTTCTTTTTCCATGCCAACCTTCCTTGGAACCAGCCAATTATGAACTAAAAGCCCTACAAACTGTGAGCTGAAATAAATTTTTCCTCCTTTAACTTGTGGGTGTTGGATATTTTGTCCCAGCAATGAGAAAAGTAACTAAGACACACTGTATTTTTTAAACACATTTTGTAAAGATACTCAGAACACGGTCTTCTGGAACTACTTCCAAGATGGCAAGAATGATGAGATTAGTGTATTTGATAAGAAGGAGACTGTTTTGAGAGGATACATATATATATGTCAAAAGAACAGTAAAATTATGTGTATATGTTGGGGAAGGAAGGAGATGTAGTTCATCAGTCTGAACATAGTCAGGAAAAGAACCACATTATCTTAAGCATAAAGCAAATGCATATTGTCCATCTTCAGCATGGTCTGATGAGTTTATATATGAACGTCATCTCGAATGTCATCAGGGGGAGAAGACAGAGGGACAGAGGGGTGATTCCATGAGAAACATTGGTACTGTGACAGTTGGGATGATTTGGGGGCAATTTATAAAGAATCTTATGTAAAATGGCTCCTTTTAAGGCAAAGTCCGTGGAGCCAATTTCATGTCCGTTCCCGCCACATGTTGGCTGTGTTGGCTACTACCCAGGGGAGCGAGTCTCTGAATGGAGGTCCCAACTCATTGAGGCATCTCAAATAATTTGCTATTTACCCTCAAGTCTTAGGCTTATCCAGGACTCACATGTTTGTTGTAATATTCCACAAATTCAAGGCTATTCCTCTTATTTTTGCTTTCTAAGGAGCAAGAGTGAAGAAGAGGTGAGATTGTGGCTAATGCTGGGGACAGGGAACGTGGGGGAAGTGGCACACTGACAGCATTGACAACTGTGGCCCCTGAGGTAGATGATGTAAGAGAATAGCATTGTCCCCAGAGTCATGCAGGAGGTGGGGGGGGGAGAGGAGGAGGGCTGAGCCCAGAGAACAGTGATTGGTTCTCCCAATCAGTGACTGGTTCTTCAATCAACAGTGATTGGTTCTCCCGAACCCTCTCCACCTTTTACTCCCACCTGCTGGAACATGAGGAGATGAGTGCTCCGTATCTCTTAGATTCAAGGAGTGACCAACTGATATAGTTCTGGCCAATAAGACATCACAAAGATTGGTTTTTGCTTCTCCAACGACCACCTCTCTCCATGTTTTCTGCTGGGTAAAACATGGTGCCCGGCTTGAGAGAGAACAGCGTTTACCTTTAAACCAAGAAACAACTGTGGGAAGATCCAGAGAATGGCAAGAGTGCTGGCCCCAGCATGGACACACCCTTGGGTCCAGGAGAGAAGGCTCACCTTCCCCCATCTGCTTGAGAGAGAAAAGAAAGCCCTACGGAGGGAGCCCAGGTGATCAAATGTGCTGCTTCTTGTTCAGATGCACTGCTTACCAAGGCAGACTCATCTGCAGGGCCTTTGCCTGTGCATAATTCCAATACATGCCGGTCACAGGGACATACACATGACTCTGCTGAAGTTCCCCCAAGACAATGATGTAACTCAGCTTCTAAGAATGAAACACAACACTCAGCCCACTTTATTGTACAGACATATGATTTGGAGATGTCTGGTCAAAATAAGAGCAGTAGTGCATGGATGTTAACAGTTATGAGTACTGCCATTCTCTGGGTGTCAACTACAAGCTATAGTCCAAACAGGAGCTGAGCTGGTCATAGCATGGGTATCAACTCCTTTAAGACTCCAGCAAGGCCATGCAAATGTATTGAGGCTTGCAGAAATGAACTCACTTGTTAGGAAGAGTAAGTGTGATGTTTACACCCAGACAAGTGCTGCAGAACTTTAATTTTTATCCTGTTACTAAGGAGCTAAAATAGCCACAGGGCACAGCACCCTTACCAATGAGTAGAGGAGCTAAACCGTGCAGGCAGCATTTACCTGGGCAGTTGACTCTGTTTGGTGGTTGTCACAGTAATAATGGGAAGTCCTGCCATTTCTTGTCTTCCCTATCAGACATTCATTTATTTACCGACCTATCCATCCACCCACTCACCAAACAATTGTCACTCATCAAATAAGTATGGCTGACTCTTACATGGTATTACCGCTAAGCTCAGTACTACTTCAAGTGCTGTCACTACATAGTAAACTCATTTAGTCCTCACCATCATACGACGAGGCAAGTGGTATTATTTTACATATGGGGGACACTGGGTCACAGAGACATGAACTTGTGGTAAGTTACCCAGATAGAAATCAGGAAGATTGGGAATCCAAACCAGGCAATCCACAGTGGTGGACAAATACAGATATAGTTCCTACTTTGTGGGAAGTTAGCAACCTCAAGAAGGAGCAGATGGTGCACCATAATCAAGCTACAGGTTGTACCTGACACAAAGAAGTACAATGAAAGGCAGGCATGTCAGTCTCTGCAATTGTCAAGGCCATGAATCTGACCTCAGGAAGGGGGCCCTGAGAAAAGGAGCTGAGATTTCAGGAATAGGCCAGGATTGACCGTGTGATGTGCATGTGTGCTTGTAGGTGTGCGCTCATGTCTGTGTACCTGCATGTGTGCCTTCTGGGTCTCTGTGCATGTCTATCTGCTTTCTCTCTGTGCCTTGCGTTCTTTTTCTTTGTGTGTATCTTGGTCTGCCTGGGTCTCTCTATGTGTGGGTCTTCTCTGGGTCTTGTTCTCATGGACCTACGAGGTCTAATTGAAAAATACAGTGAATGTTTACATTAAAAAATTATTACAGTAAAAGACACATTGCCATTAACCTCACTGTGTACTCTCCTCACTTGTAGTGCACTTCTCCCGACATTCTTGCACTTTCTGAAGCAGTTCTGGAAGTGCTCTTTCATGTGTGTCTTTTGTTATACTGCTGTAGCTGCCTCGATGTCCTGAATTGACTCAAATGTTTATCTTTTATGGTCATTTTGACTCTGGGGGAGAGCCAGAAGTTGCTTGCTGCCAGATTTGGTGAATAGTGTGGTAATATTTTTATGAGCCTATCTTTCCATTGGATGGCACTCAGCAGCAGCATTAATCATATGTTTCACTCATAGCTCATATGTGCATGGGAGGAGAAGTTTTATTCTTTTGCAGCACAAGGAATGGGGAATTAGCATATCAAAAGCTCTTTGGGGAAAGATACTTGTACATTTGAGTGAGTGAACAGGAAGCACAGAGGCCAGAGAGGAAAGGAAGGTGAAAATGAAGAGAGATTCGGGAGTCTACAGCCACAACTTTGTGGGTGCAGTAAGGATTTAGGTTATTAGCCTATTGGTATAAAGGAACACACTTTGTAAGCATGTTCTCTACTGCTCAAGCATGCTGTGAAGTATCATTATCCTCATTTGATAGAGGAGGAAGCAGAGATCCAGAGAGGTTAAAAAGCTTGTAGAAGCACACACAGTTTAGGCAGTTTCACTGGCAAAGACACTTCACACCCCTCTTGGAAGGAGCCAGACAGACTTCTGTGAGTTTCAGAATCTTCCTTTATAGAATTACTGATCTTGGCTAAGTAATGACAACTTTCTAAGGTAGCCTCGTTTGGACAATCAGAATAAATGCTGTGAGCTTTAAACAAAGTAATGATCTGTGGCGCCTGGCACTGCATGGCAAGTGCCAGTCAAGGCAGAAGCTATTCCTATCACCTCAGTTGTCTGTAAGTTGGTTTCAGCTCCTTAGAGAATGCTGAACCCAAAGACTCCTACGTAGTGGGTAGGGAAAGGGGGGTCAGTTGCACACCCTGGCAATGTTCAAGGCCCTGCTGGGGTGGGCGCTCCTGCTCCTTGGGTGTACCAGTGCCACGGTGGCATGAGCAGATTTGCATGGAGGTTCACCACAGGCTCCGAGTGTAGACTGCGTGGTTCTTCTGGCTCTGCCCCTTATTTGCCATGTGACAAAGCCAAGTTACCTCACTTTCCTGAGCTCTGATTTTTCTCATCTGTAAAAGGGAATGAGGTTAGTACTCCCTCATCAGTTTAGGCTGAGGATAAGTTAGTTCATGAAAGTCACTTTGAATCCCATCTGGCAGACAGTGACTATTCTAAGTAAACTCCATCATTATTTCACTGGTCTGTTGGAAGAGAGAGTCTGACTGGGAAAGTTCATCCAGATAGTGGGGGACAACTTGCCTAGGGTTACTTTCAACTCCTCAGAACATAGACAAAGGTTGACCCCCTTGGAGAAACTGAGGCGAGCTCTGGAGAAGTAAGATGTTGCAGAGAGGAGGAGGACACTGACCCCAGCTCTTTGGGGGTCTGCTGCAAGAATGAGGTTGACCTGTCAAACACAACGGAAACACTGAACTTCCTCACGGGAAGAACGGGGTGGTGGTGATGAGGAGGAAGATGAAGATGAAAGAAAAGGAGGAGCAGCAGGAGGAGGGGGAAGAGGGGTGGAGAAGGAGGGGTAGCAACTAAAGATACACTGCTTGGAGCTGAAGCAAGATGCTAGATGTCGACAAGACTGCCCGATGGTTTGGTAGTGTCCGTTATCCGCGATGCCCTAGAATCTCAGTTGTGAAGTGGGAGTTTCGTGAATACTTAATCTAATTCTTGGCTTTCTTTGGGGTTAGGGAAACTTTAGGGTCCGATTCTGGCTGCTTCATTTAGTAGCTGTGTGATCTCAGAGAAGTGAAAGAATCCAGCAGAGACTCAGTTTCCTTGTTCGCGAGATGAGAGTAAAGCTCCCAGGGTCACCTGAGGCTTAAGGAAGACGACCGGATGTCAGGGTGCTCGGCTCACAAAGCCCTCTTTTTCAGCGGGCCACGTGGTCGCCAGGACCCCCTCCGCCTGTCTAATGGCATTTTACTGCCACCCTCCTGGCGTTCCCGGGCCTTGGCTGCTGCCTGGTTCCGCAGCACATTCACACTCACAGGTTGGATGCTCCCGCTGCAACAGCCCCAGGGCGCGGAGCAGACAGGTGCGCGTGGAGGAGGAAGCTCTTGCTCATCCATCAGCAGGAGCCTCTGGCGCGCGAGGAACGACGCGCCCGGTGCACAGCCTCACGGGGAGAGCGGAGAGGAAGAAGCAAGAGCCCATTTATCACCCGAGCCCGTCTGCCTGGCACCTGCTGCGAGCGGCTTGGGCTCAGTCAGATGCCCACAGGGAGGCTGCACATCAGCTAGGCTCGTGCCTGCTTGCGCTGGACATTGATCATCCCTGCCAGCCCGCATCTGCCACCCCACAGGACTCTACCTCCCTCTCTCCCTCCCTCCGATGGCTCCTCCTCCACCTAGCCTACAGGAACCCTGAACCAAAGCCTAGGGAAGGCCCCGTGCATCGGAGGCCACGCCCACAGGGACCGCCCGGGCTCGCTCCCACATCTCCCTGTGTCTCTCCAACCCTGGCGCCCTACAGTTTGAGCGGGGGACAGATCTAAGAATGCAGAACTCCATAAGTTTCTGGGTAAAGGGGGCATGCTTCCTATTTTTATAGCTCCTGTGATGTGACAGTAGAGATCAAGGCCACTAGACAAAGGCACAGGTGTGTTTAACACGCACAGTGAGCCAAGGTGTCCGTCCTGTTTGCTTTAGCTGAAACTCTGGTCTAGGCAAGGCTGGTTTGCAAGCATCCGTACTCACCCTCACCCGCAAGCCTGCTCTGAGCACTTTCCTTCCTTTGTGTTTTCACCTTTGAAGCACAGTTGTTTCTGTCCAGGTGTTATAGATAGCTCAGTTAAATAGAAATTAATATGCGCTCAGAGGGATCGGGCCCTGGAAGAAGTCAGCGCAAAAGATGAAGACCTCAGAACGGTGGTTGGAGGTGCATCTGAAGAGATAGGGGCAGGCCTCAAGGCGGAGACCAATAGCCAGGCCTGCAGGCCTTAGGGATAAACAGCGATTTTAGATTGTACCGGAATTAGCACCACCTGATCAGTTGGCCGAGCTAGAGTTGAGGGCATAGACCAGAACATTTGGACCCATCCTCCCCTCCTTTCCCCAGAATGCCTTTGTTCTTTCCATGTACCCTTGCTATGTGACTCGTTTCCCTACTGGATCAATATTAGCTAAATAGCTAATAGTTATAATCCTATTGGTTGACTATAGTTTGACCCATATTCTATTGATGCTGTGATCTTTCTGTATAAATTACACCTGACAAGGGGCCTCAGTAGCTACCCACTTGGGGCCCCTCCTGGAAACCCAGGAGCTATCCTTCTCTTTATTTCAAACAAAAACCTCCTAAATTATTCCTTTGGTTCATGACTTAGATCCTTGGTGTTGTGAGCTCATGAATGGGCATGTCTGACATCTAACCTATTGGGAGTTTTTTTCCGGTAACATGGGAAAGGTCTGGGTCAGCCTCACAAACCCTAATTCAGTGGTTTCCTTGCATTTTAAATACTTTCGCGGCTCCTCGAGGCACTGAGGCTGTCTGTCCCTACTGTTGACTCAACTATTTGAGGACTTGATCTCTTCTGTCCTCTCACTCTACCTTATGAATGCTAGCCTGTTGCTTCATGGTCCCAAAATGACTGCTGGAGTTCCAAAACAGTATCTACATTCACAGGGAACATGTCAGGGAGAAATGAGGAAGGCTGGTGGTACCAGAACGCTTCTATTTATCCAGAAGTGAAAACATTTCCTGGGGCCCCATTTTGCCCTAGAAGGCATGCACTTAAGCCTCATTGGTCAGATGGTACCATGTGACTACCTCTTCCAGCGAAAAGGGATGAGAAAAGAAATAAGGGTAGAAAAAGGCCATTGGAAGAAAAGGCAGGAATGGCCATGGGTGTTGGGTAGAGACAATCCTACAAAGCCTGTCATAAAACTTGGTCTCTAAAAGTTCCTGGGCTCCGTGGATCTCCATTCCCATAGCTCCTCTTGTCGAAGAGCATGAAATCTTACTCACTTTTAAAGCTATCAGCTAGATGTGAAAACCCTAATAAAAATATCAGTATACACAGAGCTCAATCACATTCCAGTCATTCTTATCATATTAAATTTTCCCTCAATTCATATGGAGCTTCTTAGGAGGACTTGGAGGTTCCTCTTTAAAAAGCAGTTGAGAAGTCCATTACTATAGTTTACATAAAAACACACAGTCAAGATTATGAAAATAACCATAGGACACACATATGAAGATTGAAAATTAAGATGAGCATCAAGAAACTTCCAGAGATGAGTGTTGGGGTCCAGAGTACTTCCCCAAGAAGGCTAGGTAAGTAAGTCTAGGGTAAACAGGGCCTGGTTCATCTACAAAGTAAGCTTAAAAGTCTTCCCTGGAAGCTGCATAGCTTTTGAGAGATTATTCACCCCCAATTCCAAGCCTGGTTGTGCACCCCTAACAGTAGTGGGTAAGAATTGGAGGCAGTATTTAATAATGGCTATGATTCCCCGAGTGCTACTGTTCTAAGTGCTTCACAAGGATCATCTAATGTAGTCCACACAGCAACCCCAGGAAGTAGTTCCATTTCGCAGGTGTGAAAAGTTAGTTGGACCCCAAAGGCTGCCTACTCCAAGTGGCCTTCAAGTTGAAGGTCTGACCCCTGGTGGCTCAGAAAGTGACAGTGTTTGGAAATAGGTCTTTAGAGAGGTGATTAAATTTTGAAAGGGTCATTAAGGTGAGTCCTGATCTGATATGACTACATCCCCATAAAGGAAGAAGGGTGCAAAGGCACACACTGGAAGGGCGGACACAGAAGGGAGGCGGCCATCTACAGGCCAAAGAGAGGGGTCTCAGTAGGAAGTGACCCTGCCCACACTTTGGTTATGGCCTTCCAGCCTCTGGGACTGCAGGATGACAGTTTCTGTTGCTTAAATCACCCTGTGTGTGCTATTTCTTAATAATAGCCCTAGCAAACAAAGGCATATTGCTTATTCATGGCCTGAAGAGATATGAAGACCCTAAGAAGCGAAAGTGAGACCAGAAAGGTATGATTCTGAGTAAATTAGTCCTTGACATGGCAATGTTCATCTGAACTGTCTGCCTCCTGTGATGTCTTGGAGGCCAGTGGAAGGCCCAGGACTACAGCTGGTGCCTAGCTCTCCCTGCTGACTCTGGTCTGCTTATAGCTGACCTCCCACTGTGCAGTCCTTGTGCTTGCTGCTCACTGGAGAGCCATAGTGCAATTCCTTAGAAACTATTACAGAATTTAAGGCAGAGCAGGGCATTGAGCCAAGGGCAAGGCCCTTCTAAGGCCAGAGCCCTGTGTCCCTGGACAGATCACAGACCCATGAAGCCCCCTATAGGTGTGGAGGAAGTAGTGAGCATTTAGAGAGAGCCTTCCACAGCCACGGGACTGATGTGCAGGGGATGTGCTGCCTCTGCTGCTCAGGCCCACTGGGTCCATTAACTGTGCCTTGCCAGGGTACAAGTCTCCGGAGACTCTGTCCCACTCATTTCTCAGGGCATGGCGTTGATACACTTGCAGCCATCCCAGGTGGAAAGAAGCAAAGCTATATGGGTAAAACAAATGTCCACTTGGCTCCTGCTCAGAGCCTGGAGAAATGCACTGTTTTTGGAGGGGCAGAGGGAAGATTTCCAAGGGTGAAAGAGAGAACCCCATCTCTGTAACTACCTGCTTAATGAAGCCTCTTAATTCTGAGCATGTCAGAATACAGTAACCTGATGGGTATACTTTTCAAGGTACCCACAATGATCAAAGGCCCCTGATGACATTTATCATTGTCATCTGAACTACTCTCTGGCTCTGCAGGGGCCTCTCCATCCCAATCTTCTCTCCCCTCCACGCTTCATCCTATAGCTGGGCCCATCTCTTCCAACAGTAAATCGGACCATCTTTTCCTGCAATGGCTCTGCTTGCTCCTAGGATAAAGGCTGAAGTTCCTTTCCCAGCCTGCGGGTTCAACGGAACCTTACTCCCAGCTGCTGTTCATCCTTCTCTGGCTCCTCGCTCTGGTCAGGCTCTCAGTCCCACCAGCCTCCTTCAGAGCCCAGGACTGTTCATGCTTTTCCTGCCACTGGGCCCTTGCACAGGCTCTTCCTTGGGGCTTGCTGGCTCCTACTCAATCTGTAGCAATCAGTCCAAGCATCACTTCCTCCTATTGCATTTCCTTTTTAATAATGACTTGAAATGAATTCAAATACCATACCATTCACCCATGTAACATGACCCCTCAGTATTTGTAGTATGTGCACAGAATTGTGGGACTGTCATCATAATTGTTTAGGACACTACTATCAGCTGTAAAGAAAACTTCTGCCTACACAGAGTCACCCCACCATCTCCCCTTTCACTGGCCTTCTGTCCCCAAGAGAAGTACTGGTATCAGTTCTCTAAATTTCTTGTAGAATTTAGCAGTGAATCCATCAGGGTCTGATATTTCTTTGTTGGTAGGTTTTTAATTACATCTTCAATTTCATTGATTGATATTGGTTTATTTAGGATTTTTTGTATCTTCTGGATTCAGCTTTTGAAATTACATGTATCTAGGAATCTGTCCATTTCTTTTGCATTTTCATTTATTAGAACACAAGTTTTTAAAGTAGATACAGATGAGCTTCTGGATTTCTGCAGAGTCCATTGTGATTTCACCCTTTTCATTCCTACATACATGAATTTGAGTCTTTTCTTTCCTTGTTTTGATAAGGTTGGATAAGGGTTTGGTTTTATTTAAACTTTCAAAGAACCAACTCATTGATTGATTGATTCTTTGTATTTTTTAGTCTCCAATATGTTAATTTCTGCTATGATCTTTATAATTTCCTCTCTTGTATGAGCTTTTGGCCTAGTCTCTTCTTTTTCTGTAAGTTTGAGGTTCACCATTAAGTTGTTTATTTGCTCTTGTTCAGTTTTCCTGATATGAGCACTCACTGCTATAAATTTCTCTCTTAGGGCTGCTTGCATTGTGTCCCATAAGTTCCAGTATTTTGTATTGCCATTATCATTTAATTGAAGAAACTGTCTAATTTCTTCTTTAATTTCTGTGACACATTGGTTGTTCATGAGGGTGCTATTTAATTTCCATGGGTTTATGAAGTTCTTGTGGTTTCTTTTGCCATTGATTTCCAATTTCATTGCACTATGGTGTGATAATATGCATGGGATAATTTCAGTACCTTTGCATTTACTTAAGCATGTTCTATGAGCTGGTATGTGGTCTATTTTGGAATGTCCCGTGTGCAGCTGAGAAGAATGTGTATTCTTATGTTGTGGAGTGAAACACCCTGCAGGCATCTACTAAATGTATTTGTTCAGGTCGGGTGAGGTGGCGCGTCCCGGCTCCTGGGCGGCGCGGGCCCGTGCAGCGCACCACGGGCTCCCGCTCCGGCCGAGGCCCCTGCGCCGTCCAACCGCGCGGCCAGGCGGGAAGGCGCGAATGTTTGGAGATCCGGGGAAGATGGCGACCAGGTGAGCAGCAAGGGAGCGAACCTCCTTAATAAACACCACCAGCTCGAGACAGACTTGGCGAGCGTGAATGCCGGGACCTCGGCTGGGAAGTTTAAACTGGGCGTATTTCTCTGAGATGCCAGGGGAGATGTGGTAGGGCAGACCAGGCTGCCGGGGCGAGACGTGAGAAAGCCCCAGACGCTGGGAGCCAGGGACGATCCCCGCGGGGAAGAAGCTGGGCTCGGTCCAAGCACAGTGGGAGGGCGGCAGCCTCGGTCCCTCCTGCCTCCCGAGCCGGTGCAGCCCCCCGGCGACTCCTGACAGAGATCGCCTTGCTAGCGGCGGAGACGCCCGGCAATCCCACGTTTCGTGCGTGTCGGGCGAGCTGCGTGGAGGGCCCCAAACGCCGCCGGAAGCGGAGAGAGGGATTTGCTGGATCTTAGCGCCCTGAGAGCACGGACGCCTCGATCCCTCCCGCCTCCCGAGCCAGCGCAGCCCCCC
>PVLD010017738.1:0-41019 GCA_004027595.1 Dinomys branickii
TTTTTTTCTGTTGCTGAGAGGATAAACTGTCTGACTAAATTTGCATGTCTGTATATGGGTCCATACATCTACAATTCGAAGATATCAATGGATAAAGCAACAACTACTGTTGAGACCATATCACCCTTCTGTCTTTTTCATCTGTCACTAAACTTTTCACTGTCATCAGAAGACCAGAGTCTCCCTATGTATCTAATAAAACATACTACTAAGAAAAAAAAAAAAAATGAACCACTAATCTTCTGCTTTAGAAAACATACAGTCTATAAAAATGTTGGATAGTCTGTATATACCTGCATTTACCTATGTTACTGCAATATGTATTAAAATGTACATGTTTCCAAGTAAATCTGCAAATGTAACAATCATGATATTCTGAGTACATTGTATTGGTTCTTTTTTCTGGATGTTTGTGTGTATATGTGTGTGTGTGTGTGTGTGTGTGTGTGTGTGTGTGTGTGTGAGATACTTGCACTTAAACTTTTTTTTGGCACTATCCTTCTTAGTATTCTGGTTTCTAAACCACTTTTATCCCATTTGCTGTAATAATGAAAAGCAGCACATCTGAGGGCTTTGAAAAATATCTCTTGAAAGCTCCATTCATCATATAAAAAAGATTAAAATGGAAGGGCCTGAGGATGTGATTTGTTGGTTTTGAGAACAGAATAAGAAGTATATTTTAAAAACTTCACATTTTATTAAAGTTTATAATTAAAGCACTTTTTCTAAAAGCTCTTAGGGAACTGATTAAGGTAACCTAATTTTTATCTATTTGAAGTAATGAACACAATTTATCCTTCTTGTTGGTTAATATGATTTGTTAAGTAACTTTTCTGTATTGTCTGGTGGTAAGATTTGAACCAGAATTTAGTATGGTGCAAGAGTGAGGCTGCTTCTGAGAGCTCTTTCTATAATTGCAGTTGAGAGGTAGTTACAGGCCACCCTGTGCTTTCACTGCCTTCATTTGTAAACTGGGCTAAAACCTTGATGTTTCAGGAAGATTAATGAGGTGATAATTGTACAGTACTTCAGGGAGTTCTGTTACCTTATAATTTTACTAGCACAGTTTAAGGTGCTGCACTAGTTTTATTGTAGTAAAGTGGGAAGAAATGTTTCTATGACTTTTAAGTAGGCCAGATAAAGTTATATATTCCAGTGGAGAAACTCTTGATTATTAGTAGTTTTTCTTTTTATTTTATTTAATCATGAAATACTCTAAAGATAGATTATTTTCAGTTTTTTTCTTATTGCCAATAGTATAATAAACATTATTGAACATACTTTATGCATTTATACAAAAGTTTATCAGGAGTTCTGTCCCCAGATTTGAAATTGCTGAGTATAAGATACATGTATTTTTACTAGTTTCTGCCAAATTGTTCTCCAAACTGTGATACCATCTCCTGTCAACTGTGTGAAAATTCCCAAGTTCCCTTTGTTCAACCTTTTCCTCAGCACTTAGTATTGTTAGGCTTTGCATGGTATATAGGAACTCAGTTGATTGCTTCCCTGACCTCCTTGTTGAAATATAATTTACATGCAATAAAACACCCATTTTATGTGTACAGTTCAGTTGAATTCATGTAATTGTACAGAGTTGTGTATCCATTGCAGAGGGAAAGATAGGAACATTTCTATCACCCTTAAGTGTTTCCTCGTATTTCCTTGTAGTCATTCTCCCCTTTCTCAGTCCTTGCCAATAATAGCCACTAAAGTACTTGTCACCATGGTTTTGCCTTTCTAAAATTTTATAATGGAAATTTCTGTTGAACTTTTTTCACCTACCATGATTTTGAGATCCAGCCATGCTGGGTTATATTAATTTGCTGGGTTATATTAATTTTCTGCTTTCCTATTGCTATCTGTTTCATAGTATAAATATATTACAACTTACACTTATCAGTTGATGGATATTTAAGTTGTTTTAAATTTAGGGATATCATGAATAATTATTCCATGAATATTCATATACAAGTATTTGACTTGGTTGATTATTGAAAATTTTATCTTTAGCAATCTTGATAAATTCATATTAGTTCGAATAATTTGATTTTCTTAAATTTTCTATATTGATCAGTTAACAAATAACTTTCTTTTTTCTAATCCTGCATCTATTCTTGTTCCTATTATTTATTTAAAGGCTAGGATCTCTAGTATAATGTTGAGTGGAAACAAAGAATCAAATTTGAATGGACATTCCTGTACTCATGACTTGAAAGGGTGTAAATCTAAAATTTCACTGTGAGATTTACTTCAGGATTTTAATTATTTACTTCATTAATGTTAAGAATTTCACCTCTTTCTCCTTTGCAAACACATTAGGAGTGGGAGTTGAATTATGTCAAATACAGTTTCTATTTGAGATTGTGGGGTTTTTTTTCAACTAAAGGTTATTCTTTCCAAGTATTAAAATTTAATCATTTAAAAAAAACCTATAATTAAAAACTTACAAATCTAGAATGTACTTCAATCCCTTTTTTAAGATTTGAATTGCAATATGGGACATTATGTATTTGGCGTAGATAGTGTTAATTCTTGAGTATAAGTAGCTATTGAGATGAGACATACCTTAAAACACATTTCAGTTTCCTGTAGGATGTAGCAGTCCATTGCACATAATAGTCCCTTAGTGAATGTTGATGTGGGCTAAGTAGGGGTGCTATTTTTGCTAAATAGCAAGTTTATTGTGTATCAAGAATTATTGTGTTGTACCCCCCACACTATGTTGCTGACTAGTAATATAAATTTTGTAAATCATAAAAGGGTAAATAGCTGAGCTTTTAAAAAAAATCTACTTTTTATTTGCTCGTCAAATATTTGCATGTTTTCTAAGCGCCAAGCTTGGTATGGAGTTACCAGTAATGGAAAATGAGTATGAATGGACACTGACAAATACCTTATACCTATTAGGAAGAAATGAGCACTATATGTGGATTATTCTAATACAAGGCAGAAAATGATCACTAGGAATTTGAAGGGGGAAAATGAGAGTAAATAGACTGTGAAGACTTCGTATCTCTTTAGTCAAGTTCCTGACTGTGGCACATAGACTTTGATTCATAATTTGCCTGTTCAAAAATTCTTATTTCCTTATTTTTGCAAGCCACATTTAGCATTCTTAAGTTGTAGATCAGTGAAATATTGTATTAGGTAAATTTGTCAAGAAATTGATGTTTTTTCTTTTATTGTAATCCTGAAGTGATTCTTTGAGTAACATGAAAGTTGAACTCTACTGTGGTCTACAGAGGCCTTTTGTAGTCTGCCCGTTATATCTCATTTTCATTGTTTGTATTGCTACCCATCATATTGAGTCCTCCAGCCATCAAGCATGTGGCCCCTGAGAATGTCATGTATTTTTGCTGTTTTTTCTTTGCCTTACATACACAGAACTTCCTTTAATTCTGCCTTCTGTGTAGGTAAGAGTATTTATCCTTTAGAATTCCATTCAAGGGTTTTCTCTTTTGAGAAGTCTTCACCAAGCTCATCTTTTAAGTGCTCTTGGTGCATTTTTCTGTTAGAGCCTATATCATGTTTATATTTTCTTTATATATTAGCTATTTCTTATACTGCTGGTCTAGCCAATCTTTTTCTTGGTAGAGGCTATATTCAGTGCCTGGCACTTTTGGCATATAGTAGACATTTGTAATTTATTCTTAAAAAGTGTTTTTTGTTGAGCAGTTGAAAACGATGTATCAAAAACCCTGAAAACTGGTCATTCCTCTGGCAGTTGAGACTGTCATATTATTTTGTAGGTACTGTTATGTACCTCCAAAGATTTTGTAGTCTTTGACTATTCATTTATATACTATTAGGAGAGAAATCCTGTGACATAGGATAGGTGTGTGTACATACTTGTCTGTCTCAGTAGCTGATATCACATATTGGAAATGCCTGTTTTCATTCATGATTTCCACCCCTGCCTCTACCCTGAAATTAATTACGTTAGAAAAAAATTCATCAACTTTAGCATTTATGTCCCACAAGAGCTCAAGCAAAGCATGTATAATGTTCAATTTTCATAATACATGACTCCATGAGATACTTACAGCTTTTCTTTACACAAATGGGATGTCTTACATGGCTTGATAAATTCTCCTAGGCTTGTTCTCTTTATATGCAACTTACTTGTAGTGCAGTGGTTGTTTTAAGTGTACACACGCCGTGTATTGCTAGGTATTGCAGCCAGATGTAACGCTGTCATAGCATTTGATCTGATCCTTACATTAAGGAGTATTTGTTCAGTGTTAAATTCTGTATCAACCTAGGAGCATATTATTAACATTTATTCTTATTTTCCATATCTGAGATTAAACTTTTTTCAGTAGTAACAAAATTGAAATTTTTCATTTTAGAATTAAAAACACACAACCTTTGCTTTTATATCTAAGTGAATTCTTGTTTCAGCCAATGTTTTCTTTTGCCTGATGAACTCATCCTGATTTTTTGTGCATAATTTTATATAATTTTTCTGACATCTATATAAGCTCAAGTCTGCTTTTTTCCCTGAAGCTCCTCTATATTGCATTTTCCTTTTTACTATTATTCGTTTTTAATAAATCATTTTTTCTATTGCTTCTATCTTAGAAAAGAACTTTATGAAACGGATTTAGGGTAGGGCAATGGGATTATAGGATTATTTCTAAATAACTTTGTTTTTAAAAAAATTTGAAGAATTTCATTGTCATATTATTCTATCTTTTCTTACCTTTTTGTTTTTCCTGTGACTTGTTAGGAATGCCTTTTGTCTGGTATACATATAAAGTACTTACAAGAGGCTAGTGTGTAAGTTTATAGGGGATCTCATAAAGAGAAGGTCTGGATCTTTAATGTATGAATCTTGGAATTGTAATACTGTATGACAAAATGTCATAACAGAAAAAGCAACTTTTTCTGAATGTCTTAAGGTTAGGAGATCACCAAAAGTTGTACACAGAAATAGAAATTATGGACTGAAATTAGGTTTAGGATCATTGCTTTAGATACAGGTTTAACAGGTAAGGTGTTGAGAATTAGAAGTAGTCAGAATTCTCTCTGGGGGCCGGTATTTCACAGCCAAAGAAGCTACCATCTAATTGTTCTTTGGTTGATTTGACCAGGGCCCTAACTCCTTTGGTCTTTTTATCTTCATTGATTAAAATTGTTTTAATCAATGAATTGTTTTAAAAGATCCTTTCTGATCCTGAAGCTTCTGCTTAAAGATAACATATTGATTGTGTTTCATATTTTAGGACCCAGATGATGTGGTACCTGTTGGCCAGAGAAGAGCCTGGTGTTGGTGCATGTGCTTTGGACTAGCATTTATGCTTGCAGGAGTCATTCTAGGAGGAGCATACCTGTACAAATATTTTGCACTTCAAGTAAGTGTCTTTTGTTTTGGAGATTTTTTTTTGAGACAAGGTCTCGCTAAGTTGCTGAGGCTGGGCTTAAACTTGCTATTCTCCTTTCTCATCCTCTAAGAGTGCTGTGATTATAGGACTGCTGCTGCCACATATTTTATCTTTGGATTTTATTTTGTGCCGATCAAATGTATTAGAAAATTTTCTCTAGTTCTAAGCTTATGTCTTTAGACAGGGATGTGATTTAAAGCTCTGTTTAAAAATGTGATCACGTGTTTGTTAGATATTCAGTCGCTAAAAGCAGAATAACAAATTTTTGAGATGTTACTGACAAAAAATGATTTTTCAAAATCAGCTAACCTTCATTTTCCTACTATAATCAATGGTTAAATGGTACAGTATTGTGAATTGCCAATTGAATAAATACATTAGCCCTAGATGTTATATTGATAAACTATCACTTGATAGCCAATTCCTGCCACTCTACATCTGTCACTTGTTAATCATGGATTTCTCTATACAGTGACATTGAAGTAACTTAGGGAGAACATTGCTTATAATTTAGAATGTTATAACCTTTGGGTTAAGACAGGTTTTTCTTCCAATTAATTATGATCTGTGATATCTGATTTGGAACATATTTCTCTAGTCAGTAACTTAGTACGCTTTCCTCCCCTTAAGGCATCTTGAAGGAAAATTTACTTTGAGTTTTTTACCAGGTGATATGTTTTAAACTTGTAAGATTTGGAGAAACAGTTGACAACTAAATGCACTTTTAAAAATTAAGCAGGGGCTGGGGATATAGCTCAGTGGAATAAGCGCTTGCCTAGCAAGCGCAGGGTCCTGACTTCGATCCCCAGTGCCACAAAAAAAAATAAATAAATAAAAATTAAGTAACTAATTTTGAAGTATTTTGCCAGAGGATACATAAATTTTATGTTCATTTCCTATATTATTAAAGATAATGGCCTGTTGATAGATAGTACCGAAACACTGGCTATATTTTATATAATTTTTTACAAGAAGTATATATAGTACAGAAAAAAAATCATTTGCAGTTCACTGTCCAGAGGTAAGATTTGGTGCCAAAATGTTTATTACACAGTTCCCACTCTTTATTGTTTATATGTATACTTTTTTATATATGTATTTTTTACTTGGATAAGATTTAAGAAAAAACCAGAATTAGCTGTATTCTTAAGGAAATTTCAGAAAAAATACATTCTTTTTCTCTGTTCACTAATGCAAGGGAAAAATTTGAGGGTTTGTACTCGGGCCTCACACATGGGGTAACGCAAGGCATGCATTCCACCACTGAACTATATCCACAGCCCTTTTCCAAAGAGGAGTGGGAATCATTGAATAAGTAAACCTCATGAAAAGTTTTTGAAAGTCTAGTCTTTCTGAAAGATACCGCTTCTATGATCGAATATATTCTTTTATGAAAAACAATGCCTACAGGTAAAGTAGGCCTATGTGTTTGTTCAGATGTACTTGTCACCAGGTGGATAATTGCTTTTATATTCTGTTTTTATCTAGCACAAAGAAAAAAGAAAAAATCAGAATCAGCTGCTTTTCTCCTTCTTCCAGAGTCTTTTTTTTTTTTTATAATACTTCAAAACCTGATCTTAAAGAATGTTCTAACTCTGTAATTAAACTGTCTGACCTGTCATCTAAAAGTAAGAGTTTGCAAGCAAAATGCTATTTAGATAGAGGTGGCAGCTTAAGTAATGCTTACATTTAAAAACCTGTCTCACACTGAATTGCTGAAATGACTGTTTAAATTCCTTACAGCCAGATGACGTGTACTACTGTGGGATAAAGTACATCAAAGATGATGTTATCTTAAGTGAGCCTTCTGCTGATGCGCCAGCTGCTCGCTATCAGACAATTGAAGAAAATATTAAGATCTTTAAAGAAGACGAGGTTGAGTTCATCAGTGTGCCTGTCCCAGAATTTGCAGATAGTGACCCTGCCAACATTGTTCATGATTTTAACAAGGTGGGCCGATTGTCCAAAATTGTAAAAAGTATGGTTACAGGTACAAAATACAGGTTCTTTAATTTATATTTTTTTGTAATTTAAATAATACTTGCTAATTCTATTTAGGGCTTAGTTTTTACTTAAAAAATGGAGTTGGATTTCACTGCATTTTGAGATAAATTATCTGTTCTTGGTGGCTCTGCTTTATCTGAAACAGACACCTTTTTCCCATCTTGCCCTCTTTGGTCTTTCTTTCGTCCCTTGGTCTGTTCTGAAAGCCTGCTTCATGGCTTTTTCTTCCTTCACTTGCAAGTTCTTACTATTTCTTATTTCCACATCTTCATAGATAACAGATCATTTAGGTTCCCATTTCTTTGTAGCATTTTCTGAAATTAATGATTTGTTATTCTGTTTTATAAGTTCTCATTCAGCATTTTGCCCCAGCTTTTGAAATTTTATGCAGCCTAGAGGAGCTGAAGTAACAACCCAAATTTTCCATCTGGCTCAGGCCTTTTGCCATACCTGCTTCATCTTTTTCTCTCATTTACCACTTTACCCCTAAACATTCGTTATTAGGAATGAGGATGTTGTTCCACATAATCACATGATTGTCACACCTAAGAAAATTAGCACAACACTGTAGTATTATTTAATAGCTAGTTTATACTTAATTTTCTCCAGTAGTTTTTCTCAAGAATTATTTCTTCAAACCAGGATTTAGAGGTTCAAAAATTTTAATTGCCTTTGATTCTAATGTCTTTGTATAGGCTTGCTATTTTGAACACTCACTGGATTTAGCTTTGGAAACATTTTGTGCCTTTTAAATAGACCTGATACACATTTGTAAGCCAGTAAAAAAATTCCTTGAAGGTAATAAGCTTTATTCTAAGAAAATAGTAAAGAGTAATGATTAACCTACTGAGCTCTTAGGAATGTGTGTGTTTGCATGTCTTGGTTTAACTCAGTTCTTAAAACCATCCTATGAAGCATCTTTCTCAGCTAGGATTTTCATCTAAACTACAGAAGACAAAAATCATTTGAGACTTTTTCTAGTTTTCTAAGGATGGTATTAGTATTTCAGATTTTCAGGTGAGAAAACAGTGTTTACATTTCTTCATTCCTATTTATGTGCCTGTTCCACCGGAATCTTGATTTGTTGAAATGCAAGTGATTTATGCATTCTAAAGCCAACCTGTTTTAATGGGACCAGTTATTTAAAATTTAGTTACTGTGCATCTTAAAGATACTAATCTAACTAAAATGTATCTTTTTTTCCCCAGAAACTCACTGCCTATTTAGACCTTAACCTGGATAAGTGCTATGTGATCCCTCTGAATACTTCCATTGTTATGCCTCCCAGAAACCTGTTGGAGTTACTCATTAACATCAAGGTATAAAAACCACTACTTTCAATTAATGGTGCTGTTAGTGCCTGGGAATTCCCTGTTGAGAAATTAGTTCTTTGGAACCCATCTTAATATAATGGAGAATTTTACAAAAAAGAGCTAAGACTTGTAATTTTTTCATGTTTTTTTTTATTTTGAAATTAAAATATTTGTTACATTATGTTTGAGTTTTCCTAACAGACCATAGAATAAGCATTAGGTAGCTACTTGATTCTAATGCTAAAGACAATGTGTAAATAAATTGGCATAGCTATATTCCAGCAATACAGTGCTATGCACCTAGACAGGAAGATTGCTTGAATTTAGGAGCTATATTCCAGCAATACAGTGCTATGCATCTAGACAGGAAGATTACTTGAATTTAGGAGCTAGCAGCCAGTCTGTGAAAGATAGTGAGATCTTGTTTTTCTAAAAGAAAAAGTTGTATAGAAATGGATGGTAGGTTGATCTCTGTTCACTAATGTAGTATCTTAAGGATTTTGTGTGTTTTTCTAGTTTGCTGAATGTATATTTTGAAGTATTAATTTATTTTCTAAATGTAGGCTGGAACCTATTTGCCGCAGTCATACCTGATTCATGAACACATGGTTATTACTGATCGAATTGAAAATATCGATCACCTGGGTTTCTTTATTTATCGACTGTGTCATGACAAGGAAACTTATAAATTGCAACGCAGAGAAACCATTAAAGGTAATGCTTTTTAATGTTAAAGTGCTATCAGAAAAGTTGATTGTGCCATTTTGTTGTATTAAATGATTTAGACAAAGCTTAGTCATTTATAAATATGTCTATACTCGCTGTGAGGTTTCATTGAATCATTTTAACTCAATTCTTTCATGATAGTGAGAAAGGCCAGAGTAAAGGGTCACTGCTGTGAGATGGTGGTACTACACCTTCCATATAGCTATCCGGTCTGATTTTCCAACCCCACTGTAGCTCATCAGTGCTGAATAGGGTCTCATTATCCAGGTCTCTTGACAAGCTCTTCACTTGTGTTTTGAGATCTGAATTCAAAGCAGGCTGTTTGCTTTTTGAATCAGGTTGAGGATAAACATTTAGGTTAGTAAGAAAGGAATCTGGCTAAGGAATTATGAACATTAATGCAACTAATTTGTAGCTTTGTAAAGTCACTTAACCTTTGTTTTTGCACCTATAAAATAACAATGTTCCATTTCTTTTCCATTATAAAAATAAAACGAAAATACATTTGACAGAACTGTAAAACGTAGGAAGTGCCATAAAAAGACATTATAGTATGATTTCTGTGTGATTGTGTCACCCAGTAAAAGTGCTTTCCAGGCTTTTTAAAAGTAGCACTTTTATTTTTTTATTTTTATTTTTATTTTTTTGCGGTACTGGGGATCGAACTCAGGACTCTGCGCTTGCTAGGCAAGCACTTATTCCACTGAGCTATATCCCCAGCCCAAAAGTAGCACTTTTAATAGTAAAGATTTTTTCCCTTTGGGCTGATGAATCAATCATCTGAAACCTACAGCTTGCTTCTGTAAACTTGAAAATTATTTTAGTTCATAATTTGTTTAAAGTCAAATTGATAGCTACAATGCAATTTGCCTTATTAATGTAGTTTTAAGTTTCCACAAATTCACATATGGTCATACAAATACCGTCATAACCAAGAAGCAGAACATTTCCATTACCTTCAGGGTCGTAAATTTGTAAGCTGTCTGTAGGGCATTGATATTGTTACTATAATCTGAAAATACATAGTTCAGGAAAAGAAAGAAATATTTTCTCCAATGTAAACAAAACACTAGAAGTTTATTAAATACAGTGTGAAATACTTTCATGTATCTGAAAAATAAAGAAGGATTAATGTGAATATTTGTTACAAAAGCACCAAAAATTTAAAAATCTTTTTCCTGCCAAACAGGTATTCAGAAACGTGAAGCCAGCGATTGTATCACAATTCGGCATTTTGAAAACAAATTTGCCGTGGAAACTTTAATTTGCTCTTGAACAGTCAAGAAAAACATGGAGAAAAATTTAATTCCACAGTATAACCCCACCCTTTGTATTTTGTGCAGTGATTATTTTTAAAAATCTTCTTCCATGTAAGTAGCAAACAGGGCCTCACTATCTTTTCATCTCATTAATTCAATTAAAACCATTATCTTTAAAAAAGTTTCCTTCTTTCTAAGTGTAGTGTCTTTTATATTTGAATTTGTAAGTGTATGAAATCGTAGATAATATCTACTTCACCATAGATCTTAAGTATTAGGAAAAATTAAAATTTCTTTAAATCATTTATCTGGATTTGTATGTTTTAATTATGCATTTTTGAGAGGAGGGGTTATATGAAGAGTAATCATATATATGCATACATTAAAATGGACCACAGTGACTTTTATTTGTAGTGTTAGTTGCCCTGCTACCTAGTTTATTAGAGCATTTAAGCACACATTTTTTTCCTTTAATTAAAATCGTGCAGTATTTTCACTGATGCATTTAACTATTTAGAGTATGATTTCCATCTTGATGTTTCAGTATCCCAGGCATCTGCTGTAATATTTTAGAAAATGTTTGGAATTTAAGAAATAACTTGTGTTACTAATTTGTATAACGTATATCTGTGCAATGGAATATAAATATCACAAAGTTGTTTGACTAGACTGTGTGTTGTTTTTCCCCCTATAATAAAGCCAAAGAATAGTTTGGTTTTCATATCTTAAGATAATTCATATAAAGAAACTTTTTTAACCCAGTTCTTTATATATAATAGATAAGGTCATACACTTTTTTTTAATAAAAATAAGCCATTAACACCTAAACTATATTCTTTGCCAATTCTACTAGAGTAAAGCCTCAACTTTGAATGATGCTACTTAAGATAGAGTGCTGTAGCTTTGTTTTTGTTTTATTTTGTTTTTGGTTAATAGAAAGGCTATTAATAAGCCTAAAGTTTCCAAGGAGCATAAAATACTGTTTTTTTGTTTTTTTTTTCTGAGTGTATCTCCCTCACAAAAGGGGTATTTTGAGTCAAAGTAATGTTTTGTTTTGTTTTGAGAGAGTGTCTCACTGTGCAGTCCAGGCTGGCCTGAACTCACTATGTAGCCCAGGCTGGCCTCAAACTCACAGTGATCCTACTTCCTCAGCCTCCTGAGTTCTGGGATTACACCATGCCTGGCTACAGTAGTGATTTTTGTTTTGAGGTGGGGATTCCTTGTGTTACACAGTGGGCTCAGGTGGTCCTCTTAACCTTACCTGAATAGCTGGGACTATAGGCATACAGCACGACGCCTGGCAAGTTGTGGTATGACTTTTATATTTCTAAGGTTGCTTCCTACCTGAAGAAATTTATAATCCACCACTATTGAAAATACCTGAGAGTAATTTCACTGTAAATTCCTGAGACAAAAAATTTCAGTTCTGACTTTGGGAGGTCAGAATTTTTAAAGTTTCAAAAATCCATAAAGGATCTGTTCTGGGAACCAATTTTGATCGAAAAGGGTATTATTTAACTGCTTGCTCTTGGTTTCATTTCACTAATATTGTCAGAGCTTTAGACTAGCTAGGTGGATATTCAGGGATAAAATGTTTAGATTTTTTATTTTCAGAGGCCTTTGAGCATTTAGGAGTACTGTACTCATTCGGCAATATTTACTGAGCATCCTTTATATACCCAATACATACATTAAGTATTGAAGGTACGTCATCTACAAAGGACAAAGAACAACTGCCTTTGAGGATGTTTACAATATGGTAAAAGAGACTGGTGAATCACCAAGCTATGCATTGTGCTCAGTACTGTGAGAGAAAATAGGCCCAAAACCAATCCAAGCATTTTAGAGACATTTTAGGGGAGTCAGTGCGACTTTTAAAATGTAAGATGTCTGGGGCCAGGTAACAGAGGACCCTGTATACTCTTTTCCTCTTTTTTCTTTTTCAGTGCTGAGCATTAGATCCAGGGCCTTGCACATGCCAGGCAGGTGCTCTACCCCTGAGCCAGGTCCCTAGCCCCTTTAATGTGCCACTTTCGTTCAGTACTCTGTGGGCTGCTACTGAAGGTTTGTATTTTGGAGTAAGATGTTTCTGGATTCCCATTGATTAGATGCCATGTTACTGGACTGAATGGTGATAATGACCCCAGTGAATGGTGAGAACACTGGCTGCTCGCAAAAGGAGGTTCCTTGCTTTCATCAAAGTCCAGTGTCAGGCAGGCTCCAAGTTCCAGGACCACAATTCACACTTAAGTATAACATAATTATTTTGTTAGAATTTTGTATAATCGTTTTAGTAAAATACTTAATATTTCTTCAGAACATTTTATCATTGATTTGGCCAGATTGGTCTAAGGTAGTGTCCAGAACTTTATTTCTCTTGCCAATATTAGAAAAGAGAATGCCCCTCTCACCAAACCATGGTTGCTCAAATGTCTCCTAGAATTCTGGAACTCAGGTCTACTCTATTTCCTTTGCGCTTGCACTGTGCTGCAGTCCACACTTTTTGTATGGCTTGGAGAAACCATACCATAAAGATTAAAAGAGAATGAAACACAAAAAAATCTGGTTTCTTAGTGTTCTAGGGAAATTGAGCTTTCTTCCCTGACCTTGAATTTTGACTGCAGTGGGGCTACTATAGCAAAGTACAGGCTGAGTGGCTTATATTTTTGTTTCTCATGGTTCTGTATATTGGAAGGTCCAAGACCAGGGTGCCTGGAGATTCCATGTCTGGTGAGGACCTGCTTCACAGATGGACAGCCATCTTCTCTCTGTGACTCCTCACTCCCATGGTGTGTCCCTTCCTGGGGCCTCTTTTATTGAGATACATATATATACCGAATTAGACAAGAACCAAATAAAAATTCTCTATAAGGTCAACACTGAGCCTAACCATTGAATTTGATTCAGTTCTTGTTGCACTCAGTTTGCAACTGGAATCATGGAAAGAATTAATTAAGTTCATGAATGAAGGACCACAGTATATCAGTGGAAGATATAATTAATGTGAGATATATCATATATAGGATATAATACATATCCCATATATATATTAATATGGGATATATATTACCATGTAATCCCAAATATATTAATATGGAATATAATATAATGAGATAATGTCTTTCTCAATAAAAGAGGCCCTAGAGCATGATCTTTATAAAGGAATATGTACATACTTTACAAAAACTGGGTTTCATATGGTATTTTTATACCTGGAAATATACTTTGTTCATGTCTATTCCCCCTAGTGATTCTCCCACCACAATTTCTTGGGACCTTTTATAAAGGCACTAATTCTACCCTTATGACTTCCCAAAGGCCTTTTCTCTTAATGCTATCATGTTAGGATTTCAACATGAATTTTAGAGAGATACATTTGGATAAGATGCCCTATTGTCTTGGTTACTTTTCTCCCCTTGCTGAGAAAAAATACCTGATGCCCAAAATTAAGGAAAGAAAGGTTTATTTAGCTTACAGTTTCTGGAGGTTTCAGTCCATACTTGGCTGGCTTCAAGGCAGGGTGGCACATGGCAGCAAAAAGGGAGGAGAGGGAGCAAGCAGCCTCTTTTCCCTCCCTTACACTGTATGCAAACTACCCGTCCCAGGCCGGTGTAGCACTCACACCCATACTCCCAGCATTGGATCATGAACCAATCATACACTCTAGAAGCCTGCCCCCTAACTGCATGAGGCTTTAGGGGGGCATTCAGACACAATGCATAACACCTGTCCTGTGTGTGGTCAGTTTACCAAATACGAGTGTATTCCTGAGGCCTTGCAGCATGTTTTGATGGTGCTGGCTGAATAAAGGACATGGAATTCAAAATACAAATGTTGGGAAATTGGTAGGAATCTCTGACAACAGGAATGAAGATCTCTGCCTAAAAAGGTGGTTATTAATGAAATGGATATGAAAGTGCTTTATGCATTTCTCTTTAATTGGTAGTATTTTTTCTAACTCACTACATTAGCAAATAAATTTTCTTATTTTTTAATGCATGTTTTCATTTCTGGTTTTCCTAGATCTTTTTTATATTTCACCACTCTTAGTAAGTGGAATGCAAAGAAAAATGTATACAATGTTCTGTAAGCGCTGTTTATTGCACCAAAAGTAGGAACATAGACCCTAAGAAGCAGACTGTTAACAGTGCAAATGGACTTTTGGAAAGAAAAGTCCAGATTCCATTTTTGGTTGTGAGTTAATGCTGGCTGGACCTATAAAATTTAAGTACACTTTTAGTAGTTTACTAGGGTGGTCCCTCTTTTATTTCACAAACACTTGGTTACTCAGAGTAATCCTAATCTGTTTTGGACACCAGTCCTTGTCTCTTTAACTCTTTGAGACTGCTTCCCAGATAAGAACATGTGTATTTGTAGAAAAAGTAATACTCTTAAGCTCCACAGAACTATCCAGTTATTGAAGGTCTTAACCTAGTCGCTGGCAGCTTTCTTCTCTCCTGGTCTTTTAAGGTTAATACAGTACTTGTTTAGGGAAGAAGAAGCATGATTTAGTTTTAGCTCTTTGACCACTGACCATTTTAGGCTTTTATCTTATTGGAAAAATAACAATTGAAATATTTTTTAAGTATTTACTAAATTAAAAAAAAAAGTACTGAATTTTGAAGAGGAAATTAAAATATTTCCAGATACTACTTATGTATCCATTTATGAGGTATAGGGTCCCATGTGTAGATTAATTCTAAGAAGCAGAAGGAAGTAGGCTCTTCAAAGCTCAAAATTCAGTCCTGGGTGGCATAAAACAAGACAATCCCCAGTTCTCTACATTTAAATTTATAAGTGTATTTGATGGGATTCCCATATTTGCCTTTTCTTTTGTGGCATTAGAGATTGACCCTGGAGTACTCTCTGCTGATCTACACCCCCCTTTTTTATTTTGAAACTAGAACTTGTTAAGTTGCCCAGGCTGTCCTGATACTAGTGATCCTTTTGCTTCTGCCTCTTTAAGTAGCTGGAATTATAGGCATCCCCTGCTGTGCCTGGCTCCTGTATTTGTTTTTTAAACTTGTGTTTATATTTTCATGATAACAATAATCAAATACGAAAATGTTAAAGGTGGGTTGGGGATAGAGCTCAGGGGCACAAGTGCCTCCCTAGCAAGCACAAACTCCTGAGTTGGATTGCTGATAAACATAAAATGTGAATGTTTCCTTTTCTTTTATTCTCTGAGGGAGACTATTTTCAACAGTTGGTTTGTTTTTTTGAGATGGGGCTTTGCTACATGGTCCAGGCTGGCCTTTAGCTCACTATGTAGTCAGGGCTGGCCTCAAACTCAGTGGCAATCTTTATCTCAGCCTCCCAAATAATGGAATTATGGGCCTGCACCACCATTCCCCAGCACAATTTTTAGTCTGCCTTGTTCTTGTCCTGGGAACTAAGATGAAAATGACTTCTAGTCAGATGATACCATTTTACCATCAAAACTGGGACTGTGTTTAAGAAAGTCAAGCCAGAAACTCCACTGTCTGAAGGGCAGTCACCAAATCATCCAACTCAAAATAATTTCCTGGTCTTTGAAGTGGCTTAGCCACTTCACCACACTGCCCCTGCGCCCCTATAGTCTGTTCTCCACATTACACCAACCGTAAGGATCTTTGCAAATCATGAATTTGATGTTTTCATTACCGTACTGCCTGCTTAAAACATGGTCATGGCCTCCTCTGGTTCTCTTAAGGTAAAGTTCAAAGTACTACTGCACGGTCCAGTCGTGACCCACTCTCCAGATACAGATCTATAGGTATATTTTTGGTAGTAATGAGGTTTGAACTACAGGGCCTTCACACTGAGTTATATTCCCAGCCCCCCAGCCATATTTTATTAATTTTGAGAAAAGGTTTCAGTAAGGCACTAAGTTGCCCAGGCCAGCCTCAAACTTATGGTACTCCTCCTGCAGCCTCCCAGAGTGCTGGAATTAACAAGTTTGTGCCACCATGCTCAGTAGTCCAGCCATGTCTTCATGAAACTCACCTTTGCACTTAGCATCCTACTATTGGCTGCCCTTCCATTTCTTGGTAAATATTCTCACTCCCTTGAAAAATACTCTTGTGTGTTCCCCACTATGCCCTTTAGCTTCTGCTCAGCCTTCAGGATTTAGTTCAGGTGTCCATTGTTCGAGGGAATCCTTTCCTGAACCAGTGAGAAAGATTTTCCTGTCTGTTAATCTCACTGCATTATATATTTCTTTGTGGCATAAAATTATTGTTCTTGCTTATTTGGTCAAAATACTTTGCACACCAGCCTCCAGTTAGTGGTTTGTTTTGCATTGCTGGGGCTCAAACCGAGGGCCTCGTGAGTTAAGCATGTGTTCTGCCAGTGCCTCTGTACATCAGTATCTTAGGAGGATCCCTGGCACATCATTAGAGCTCTTAATTATTTATTAAATGAATTATTACTTCTTGTGTATTGCCTTAGCCTTTCCCACAGTTAACTTTATTTTGGCTGATAAAACATTTCATAAAAAGTTGTCTATTTCTTTCAAAATCTATGTTGGCCTCAAGTCTATAACATGACTTAAGTGTGTTGCCTTAAATATAAATTGGATCACATCTTAAATTCTGTGGTAATGTATTGCTGCATTTAGAGAAAAAAGTCCATTACCTTATTAAGCCTGAAAATTCTGTTCGTACTTGTGTTGTCTATTTGTTTGTATCCTGACCGCTTTCTACTTCATATACCCTGGCAGTCCTGCCTGACAGTTTTTTCCCCCTTTACCCATCCCTCCACAAATAAAAGGTGTGGTTAAGTCCTCATCTTTCAGGTCTCAGATTGAAGTTTCCTCAGACAGGCCACTATAGCTCTCTTAGGACTTACATGTTACTTTAACTGTATCTATGCAGTCCTCCACTAGACCGTTAGCAAAGCTTACCACTGTATCTTCAGCATTTGGCACATAATCTTAACATTGAATAAAGTAATATCTTGAGCAGCTGCAGCTAGAAAAAAGGAGTACGTTAATTTCACTAAAACCAAAATCATTTTGGCAGACAATCTTCAAATTCAGTTAATGTTTGTTGAATAAATGAATCAACTTTTTATGGGTTGGCTCATTCAGCTGGTAAGTTTTACACTGAGGTTATTTAAGGCTTTGCAGTCTTATGCAAGCATAGCCTCATTCTAAGTAAGGAGGCCTTATTAAATTTTTTTATGACAGAAGGAGATGACATAGCCACAAATGTTTCAGACCAAGATTGTATTTTACATGCTATACCATGAGTAGTGTTTTGGGTCAAATGCTTTTCCATATTCAAAAGGATAGTGATATCCTTTTAAGACCCAATGATTGTCAAAAGGCATTAGTACTAAGTTTTAAAATGTACAGGGTATTTCTGTTTTCACAGGACTAGAAGAAGCCATTTGTATTTAATAAATTAGAGTCTGGATCTTAAATGTAGGGAGTTCTGCACAGCAAATTACTGCCTAGCATAATATGTCAACTGTGCCCTGCTAGGAAGCATGAAAACAGACTCAGGAGATTTCTGAATGGGATTTTCAGGATCCCAAGGAAAAAGGTATCCCTTAAGCACCTGGACTAGGTAGAGGCAGCAATGATTTTTTTCATTTGAGCGTGAGTATGGCAAGTTTTTAGAACATTTCTTAACAGCTATAATTAGTGAAACACAAGTTGAGTAGGTAAAACTCACATTAACTTAGTTTTAATCAACTCCAGAGAAAGTTCCATTTTAACCCCTAATTATCTGATACCCAGCATTAATCATGAACTCTGCCAAGACATCCAGGGAATTGAGCAAGCCTGTGAAATCTGAGAGCCCTGTTTCTCTGAGATGATTTTCTGGACATTTTCCTGCAGCTAGCTGAGGCTCTAGAACACTATAGAACCTTGAATACCTTCCTTCAACTTCCCATAGAAAAGACTTCACAGAATCACTACTTAATATTTATTTTCCTGTGTTTTCTTAAGAATTGATAAAGAAGCCCCAAATATTCCTGCAACTTGTATAAAAGTGCTAATGAAAACATTGTGTAACATTAGTAATTTAAGTGTAAGCTTAAATTTAGTGTTAGGAAAACTTTCTCTTCTAATCATGCTTATAGTAGGTAATGGAACTACATTTATTTGTTTTGCTTTTCCTTCAGTTGCTGGAAAGCTCAAAACTGAACTTTGCTTTACTAATTACTTGTAGCCTAGGTTATGCAGGATGTAATCTTTTTAGTAGAGTTTGTAGTGCCCCTTTGGTGGGCTCATATCGTATATTTTAGGTATAATTTACATGCAATAAAATATCTACAATTAAGTATTGAGATCAATGAATTTTGACAGATCATGTCAAGTTGAAGGATGGTAAAAGTGATGCCTAGGACTTGGCTTCAGATTCCTGACGCAGGGCTAGGATGGTAGCTCAGTGGTACAGTGCATGTTCAGCGTGTACGAGGTCCAGAGTTCAGTCCCCACTCCCAGTGCGCAGAGGAGCACTAAAATGGCTTGTGCAAAATGAGAGAATAAGGAAGCCAAGAGAGTAACCAGGACAGCTTCTGCTCCCCTGTTTTCTCATGAAGACTCCAGGAATTTGGAGGCCACCACAGCTGATGTGAAGGGAGGTGTCCATCAGAGCGATGGAGCATCAAACTGGGCTCTCCTGCTTTCTGCACTCGCCCTGACCCAGCCTTTCTGCAGCCGGAAGCGGTCTGTATTACCTCACACTGCTGCACAGTACGTCTGCTTGTGCCCAGGTGTCCTTGCGAATATGACTGTGCTCCTCATCACACCTATGCTCTAAGGCTTCTTTATTCTGTGCCCTGAGGGACCTTACTAGCAACGACCTGTCACACTGCCTTATTTTTCTCCATGTGTTTATTCTCTGTCTCTCCAAGTAAAATGTAAATTCCTAAGGACAGACTGTGCTGTAGCCCCACCTCCAAGAATGGCATCTTAACACCTACTAAATACTCAGTGAATATTTGCTGAATTAATTTTGTACACTGTTTTTAACAGGATTCTGTATAGTCTCTTTCCAAGTTGGCCTTATTATTAGTGCAGTGGCTGCTGATGTCAAACAAAATGAAACCTTCTATTTAGCTGCTTTCTTTCCTTTTAGCTTCAGAATTTTAACTGAGGGTTGTATTGGCTACAGGAACACAAGCTACACACACCTCAGACTTGGTACTAGTCATGGTGCCATGTTGAGAAAAATGGACATTCTGTCTTCAGTAGACAGAGAAGAAAATCTAGTGTCTTATTTTAATGTCTGCCTAATACGAGATCCCTTGAATGTTATAGTTCTAAATCACACTGCAGGGGAGAAATGGCAGAGCATTAAAATTCAGACAGTCACAAATGAAAGTCCCCCTGGTAACATTCTGAGAAAGATCCTGCTTGTTTATGCCCACACATTTTGTTTGGGCTCTGGGTGGATTCAGTTAGTGCAGTGACCCAAAACAGAAATTGAGAACTTTTTCTCATTCATTCCAACAAATAACTTTTATTAAATATCTAGTTTATCAGATACTGACTTCAAATATATAATTCTATTTTTTAAGCCAGCATTGGCACTATTGTAAAATATTTTTTAGTAGGTGACCCAGAAAATCCAATTTCCTGGTGATCAGTAAGTAACCAGTAGTGAGCACCCACGTGTGCACATTACAGCTTTAAACCGCCCTAAAAGAGCTTGCAGGTTCTAGCTATCTATGGTGTATTTGTTGAAAGGAAAACAATTGTGGGTATCTTTTTCTGTAAGTCGCTCGATTCCTTGGAAGAAGAGATGTTCACTGATAAAACCATTTTAAAGATTACTGTATTTTGTAACATGGAGACAACTAGCATTTATTATGTCAGATTTTGGCAGGAATTTGATACTGACTATCACATTTGATATTATGTGTACTCATTTTGGAGTCAGGCATAGAGCTCAGGCCTGAAAGAGTTGTGAATCACATATGTCTGGTTCATCTTCCCCAGATATATAAAACACATGATCACAAATATGCTTATTATAGTTCTTCTAAGTATAAGGGCATTTCACACAGTAAATTCTGGTTAGAAATAATAAAACAGACTAACTGGCCTTTTGAGTAGGCAGGTATATATGAAGACAGAATCTGCAAAGTCAAAAATTCATGTAGGTCCTACGAAGGGCTTTTCTAATTTGAAGAAGTCAGGTATAGATAACTCTTAGTACATACAGAGTGGCGAGGGAGGGGAGTGCCAGATGATTGATCACAAAGCCACACACGTACGTGGAAGTGTGTAGTAATCCCACTAAGGAGGCTAAGACAGGAGGAGTCTGAAGCCATCCTGGGTTACATAGTGAGTTCAAGGCCAGCCTGAACTACAAGGCCAGCCTGTCTCAAAAAACAAATTGTGTACAGATGGCAAATTTAATGCAAAATGGAAAAAGTCACAGGGAGAGTGCAGACTGACCAGAAGAAGAAAAAGCAACAGCCAGCTTCTCACGAAGACACAAGGTAGCAGGCATAAAATAAACTTCCTTGGCTCAGTGCTGATGACTTCGTCAATACAACTCACTTAAAAGGGCAAACTTAAGCTAAGTTGTGACCCATTGACCTGTTCTCTCTCAAAGAGTCACTCCTTCACCAGAAAATAGAGGTCTTTTCTCCCGTGAGTTGTGTTACCCAGAAGTATTGGCACTTTCTGGAACAACTGCTAAAAGTCCAAATCCTTGGCAAGGAATTTGAAACACAATTTTATTTTACTGGCCCACCCAGCCACACTTAGCTTCGCCCAGCCATACTGAGAGGCACAGTGGACGTGGGTAGGTGGTTTGTCATCAGAATAGAGGGCAAGGCGGAGAGCTGAGCAGGAAGAGGCCAGAACCAGAAGAGGCAGCTTTACTCATCAACTACTTATTGTAAAGATCACAATCTTCTCAAAAATTTGCTTTGTTTGTTTTTGTTTTTATCCAGGGTCTCACTTTGTGTAGCTCAGGCTGCCCATGAACTCACTATGTACTGCCGCTGAACTCATGGTGATTCACCTGCATCAGGTTCCCAAGTGCTAGGACTACAGGTGTGAACCATGACCCAGGCTTTATACCTATTTATTTTTGCTGAAGTATTTCAAGCAAATTCCAAACATCATTTTACCCATAAACATGGCAGTGTCTTCTCTCTCTCTTTCCTACTAGGGATTAAACTCAGGACCTCGCTTGGCAAGAGCTGTACCACTGAGCTACACCCCATCTAAGCCAGTCTCACTCAGGCTTGCCTTGAACTTTTGATCCTCTTGTTCCAGCCGCCTGACTGGCTGGGATTTACAGGCATGTGCCACCAGGCCCTATTTTCTTTTCTATATGATCATGGTATTATTATTCCTAAACAAAATTAACAATAATTCTTGTCATCAGGTTGCACCTAACTCTGCATTCAGATTTTTTTCAGTTTAAGAAGAACCTTTTTAGTTTTATTTGAATTGGAATTCAGGCAAGGTTCATACTTTGCACTGTTTTAATCTATGAATTCCTTCTTTTTTCTTCCTTTTTTCCTTCCTTTTTTATTCTCTCTCTCTCTCTCTCTTTCTCTCTCTCTCTCTCTCTCTGTCTCTGTCTCTGTCTCTGTCTCTCTCTCTGTCTCTCTCTCTCTCTCTCTGTCTCTCTCTCTCTCTGTCTCTGTCTCTGTCTCTGTCTCTCAACCCAAGGCCTCATACAATACTTAACAACCCCTTTCTGGCCATTCATGGATTTTTCTGATTGAATCCTCATGTTGCCCTTTTATGTTTTCATGTCTCTTGTGGCTTTGATAAACAACTGTAGGAGGGATTCAATTTTAAGTATTACTGGCAAGAGTATGTCATTGGTTGTGCTTAAATCTTCCTATTGCATTACATCACTAAGAAGTGATGTTCAGCTTAAGTAATGGGTTTACATAATTATATAGGCTTATATAATTTATTTAAAATTCTGAATTATGAATATAATGTGGGAAAATTAGAAAGTATAGTTAAATAAAAGCCATGTGGTTCCCACGATCCAGAAATGACTACTGCTTACGTGTGGTGTACTTCTTTCCCCATCTTTTTTTCTACTTTGCTTGATCAGTCTTGAAACTTCCACCTTCCTCTCCCTTATTAAGACTTCTAAATATCATCCAGTAAACTTTTTTGTTAACAGATACATTGTGGTGCCTATTATTTTTGTGATTTTGGAAAAAAGTGAGGAAGAAAGTATAGTCTGAGTACCTGATATGTAGCAATTGCTTTTATAATATTTTTTACTTCACAATGACCTTGTCAGAGAGCTATTATATTCTCATTTTATAAAAAAAAAAGACTGAGACACGGGCCACTTGTAAGCTTAAATCCAAACAGTCTCTTAAGTCCGTAGTCCTTCCATTGCTTTCCTGAGTGCTGTGGGCCTGCTGTGAAAGACCATTCTAACTTGTGAGCGAAGAACTTACTTGATGGGCATGAAAACACTTAAAATGCTTGAGAGGTTTTTCATGTTTAGCCAAGAAATGCATTTAGACATACGAACAAAAAGTACAGAAAGTTCTCCAATTTCATAGATTTAATAAAAAGTTTTGTATGTTTTCCATGTTCTGTTACTTACTGTTGGATTGTTTCTTATAATCCTAGTTGTTAATTTTTAACTTAAAGTGGGTCAAAGAATGAAAAGTGGGTCAACACCTGTGATGGAGAATGTTAGGTTTTGTGTTAACTATAAAGCTTATGTCACACCAATTCTTAGTTGCATTAATTTAAATCGCATAGGTTGTTAAAATTGAAAGATGTCTTAAAGATCATATACTGGGACATTCGGCATGTAAAATAAAGATTCCAAAGCCCTGGCGGGTTGAATGATTTTCATGACATCACCCACCTACTTTGCTATCAAGGTGTGACTTGAACTCAACACCTCTGTCCTTCAATAGTATTGCCATTCCATGACCTTAACCTGCTTTGAATATTTCCCCATCAATAAACAGAAATGAAAACTAAATAATCTTTTCACTGCAACTTAGGGTAGATTTCCGGGATTTAGAGGCATGTCCTATTATAAAACGTGTCAGGATTGGTTTCCTACTATTGTAAAAGCTAAGGGCCAGGATACAAACACATTTTACATGAACTTTGGTTATGTTTTCTTTTCTCCAGAGTTTCTTTTTGAACACAATTGTCTACATGAATAAATTTGAGAAAATGTGCCTTTTAAGAACAAACATTTAGTTCCAAAAGGTAGACGCATAATAAGCTTCTTTATGTCACTGATTACACTTTTTTTCACAGAAATGCTTGAATGTAGAAAAGTACAAATGTGTAAAACTCAGAGAAAATGCAAGAAAAATCTTTCATCATGCTGTACTTTGTTATGCAAACATAACAATTAGAAATAAATGGCAGGAAACAGCTAATGTTCCTTCAACAGCAAACTCTTGGAACAATGGTTTGAAGCAGCTAGGTGATGTGCTTAATGTCCAGTTTCCTATCATTATAAACATCACCTCTGTTTCCTTCATGGGTAAATGTAACCTTAGCTTCAGTCTCAGTGTCTCCAGTGCTGTCCTGTTTGCAGAGTAATAATCACTTCACAGGTTTTGATACTGTGTGGTTTACAGGATATCTTTCAGCAGGCAGACATATGCATTAGTTACCCGTGATGTTATTTCTGGACTGTGTACCGGGAGTGATGGTGCTGTGTGGAACAGAGCTATTTATTCTGGCTTCTGAGCAATTGAAATGCAAGGAACTGCTTAGCTCCATGATGTTTGACAGAAGGAAACACATTTACTAGAAAAGGTTGAAAACAAGCGTGTTGTAAGCTGAGACTAAATTAGCATAAATGTAGCATCTTTTCTGTAGGTATATCCAATAGAAAAGAGTAATACAAGGTATCACCCATATTCAAATAAAATATATATACATATAAATATATATATGTACATATAAAATATATCTAGAGAGGGAAAGGGGAAGAAGAGAGAAGAGGGAGATAGGGAAGGAGGGAGAGGGAGAAAGTAGAAAATGTATACACTTCAGGAAAAGAAAAACTTAGTATTTTCATATTTTAATACTAAATGTACTGAGACATTATGAGATTAATACAAGTTACCTTTGGAAAAGCAAAACTTTCAGTATTTTCATATTTTAATACTAAATGTACTGAGACATGAGATTAATACACATTACCTTTGGCCACTACAGTTACAAAAGGTGCTCAAAGCAGTGGCCATTAGCTTCCAGACATTTATTAGCGCAGCACACTGCTGCTTGTGTGACCCTGGTCATTGAGATTGCTCCACATGCATTTTTCAGTTTCTTTAAGGGCTGGCAGTGTAGTGAGTTTTCTGCAATACAGTATATGACATCTTCTAAGGGTCCCCTTATGGCGAACACCATCTGTTGAAACAGCGTACTATTTTTCTTTTTCTGAAATGTGTATATGTCTTTTGGCTCTGTCTGGCCCTCTCTCCATATATATATTTGATGAGGCCAGCCATTATGGTACATGCTGTGATCCAAGTACTCTGGGAGGCTGAGGCAGGAGGATTGAAAGTTTGAGCCCAGCTTGGGCAACCAACTGATTTAGCAAGACCCTATCTAAAAATAAGAGGGCTGGGGATGTAGTTTAGTAAAATACCCTGGATTCAGTCCCAAGTACCACTATCTACCTACCTACCTATCTATCTATCTGAGAAAGGAAAAAGGAACTCAAATGTACCCATCAGGCAACTTCAGCAGTTACTGACTCGTGGTGAGCCTAGTTTCATCAATGTTCCCATCCACTCTCCCACCCTGACTACATTAAGGCTAATTCCAGACATTAAGCTTATTTTAGCTATAAATGTTTTAGTATCCATTTGTAAAAGACAGGAACTTTAAAGAGATAACACCAATCTGACTGTGGTGGCAGATAACCTATAATCCTGCCACTTGAGAGGCTGAGGCAGGAAGATTGCTGTGAGTTCAAGGCCAGCCTGGAATACATAGCAAGTCTCTCTGTCTCTCTTTGTCTCTGTCTCCGTCTCTGTCTCTGTCTCTCTCTCTGTCTGTCTGTCTGTCTCAAAAAAGACAATATCACACCATAGTAGACAATAATAATTTCATGTATTTATATAGTTACATTTCATGATATCACAAGCTTTTTTGTTTTCTCAAGTTTGTACATGTGACTCAGCTTCCAAATAAGGCATATACATTGCAACTGACTCGTAATATTTTTAAGTTGAACATTTGGTGTGTTTGATCATGGTAAAATACCTAAAGTTTAAAAGTTGACCATTTTAAGCATTTTACAGTCTGTAGGTTAGTAGTGCTAAGTACATTTGTGTTGCGGTACAATCAGTCTTTCTTTAGCTTTTCATCTTGCAAAACTGAAGCTCCATATCTGTAAAATAATAACTTTCTATTCCCTCTGCCCCAAGCCCCTAGGAACCACCATTCTACTTTATGTCTCTGAATTTGACTGCTCTATGTACCTCTTATAGTACAGTTATACAGTATCTGTCTTTTTATGACTGGCCTGCTGCACTTTGCATAATGTTCTCAAGATTTATCTTTGTGTGGCATGTATCAGCATTTCCTTCCTTTTTAAGGTTGAGTAATATTCCATTGTACAAATACCATGCTGTGTTTTTCCCATTATCTGTTAATGGGCATTTGGGAGAATTAATACCTTTCTGATACCGAATTTTCTAGTCCATGAATATTGTATAGTTTATATCACCAGGGATTTAGCTCAGTGGCATAAGTGCTTGACTGGCAAGCCTGAGGTCATGAGTTCGATTCCTGGTACCAAAAAAAAAAGTTTAGTTTATAATTTATTTGGGCCACTGGATCAGAATTACCTGGAATGTTTGTTCAAACATAGACTGTTCCCGGAGTTTTGATTAACATGTCTGTAGTGGGTCAGAGAATGTACATTTTAATAATTTCCCAGTGATGTTGCAGCTGTTCTTGCCATGTAACTTTGAAGATTTAGAAAGATTTAATTTTCCTCAATATGTGCTCCTCCGTAGAGCATATGTTTCCATTCTATTAAGATTTATTTTAGGGGCTGGGGATATAGCTCAGTGGAATAAGCGCCTGCCTAGCAGGCGCAGGGTCCTGAGTTCAATCCCCAGTACCGCCAAAAAAAAAAAAGATTTATTTTAAATAACAGATATGTAAAGCAGAAACACTGAAGTATAAAATTGATAGATTTTCATTTACTGTAGTAGATAGAGCCGTTTATGTCTTTGTCAATTGGAACCAGGAGGCATACAGCCACAAATCAGGTTACAGTCTTCGTAGAAGTGAAAGACTTAAAAGGTCCTTTATCTCCCTCTAGCCTCTACATCAAATTTTGCATGTTACACAGTTACTCCAAAACAATGTTTAAAATAGAAGAAAGCTGAATGACAGGCCATTCAAATATAAAAGTTGGCTCAAGTGGTGTGCACATAAGAGGACACTACAGCACCCTAAGAGAGGAGCCAGGGGAAGGAGGTGGGAAAAAGGGCTCCTTGTCGTATGTCTGTGTCACCTCTTAGTACAAATTCAAGTGAGCACCTAACCTGACAATTTCATAGCCCCCTTTTATTTATATATGTAGCACACGGAGAGTCCTGCATTGTTGGGAAACATACAGGAGGCAGGAAATGGAACAGTGATTTCCTTTCTTAGCAATAAAATTATATTGCTGTTTTTTCTATGGGTATGGATAGAAATGGCAACCAAAAATGGCTCGATTCTACTTTTATCTCCAGTCTGTGCTGAAGAGATCAGGGGAGACAGGCCCAGTTCTGTCTACCCTTATGCTGTCTGACTTAGGTAGAACTTCCAATGCTAGTCAACTCCCCATATCCTCCAGACTTCCCAACAATCTAATGAAGATCATCTGTACTCTCTCGTGTCACTGTAAGCCTAGGGTAGTGGTTGTCACTGTGGATGGAAGATTCCTGATGTTACTTGAGATCCTGTGAGATTGTTACAGGGAATCTTTGAGGTCAAAACTAATTCTTAATGCTGAGATATTATTTCTTTTCACCTTATTTCTTTGAGTATAGTGGAATTTTCCAGAAGATATATGACAGGTATTGCAATTCATAGAATACAGGAGAATCCCACTATTGTCTACTGAGAGATTTCCTAAAATATCATATCACTCTCTTTATTAAATATGTTTTATTTTAAAGAGTAATCATAAGCAGTGTTTTTTGTTAATATGTAACAGGCCTATTATTGCTATATTAAATAAATTAATAAGTGTATATTGAAAATTTTAATTTCTAAGATAGTCAATATTGACAGATATACATAACCAAAAGCTGTATGGAGCCTTCAGTAACATTTAAGGATGTAAAGAGGCTCACAGTAAAGTGTTGGAGAATGGCCTGCCTAGGATTGTTCAAGTCTCCCTGGGGCATATACCAGTTACCTCAAAGTCGTCCAGTCATCACTCACTTCCACCAAATCCTGTATTCACTTCTTGTTTCAACTAGTCTTCATTATTGGGAAACAGTCGTGTTACAATGGTTAAGAATTATGCACAAGGAGTAGAAGTGCAAACTCTGTCTTAGCCACTTACTAGTTTTGTAACTGAGCACTTTGCCTCTCAAAAGGCTCAGATTTCTCATTTATAAAAGGGGTCTCTAGTAGCAATTATAAATTTGTGAGAATTAAAAGAGAAGGCAGGTGTTAAATTGATCTGTAGGAGATGAGTGTTTGTGATGATCTAATATAATGACTGAAAAGAAAAAGTAAAGTGAATGCCACATGTTTCACTTCTTGGAAAAAGAGAAGTGAGATATGCTAAGATCACTTGTCACTTGGTTTAAAAGGTGCAGTGAGTGAGAAATCATTTTGTACAGGTCAGTTCAATCTTGCCAGAAAAATGTTCTGATTTCATGCAGGTTAACATTGGATCTTGTTTCTCTGTGTTTGATGAGACTTTTGCTGCTACTGAGGTGGCCTGGGGGGTGGAGGAGCTGAAAGGAAATTGGTTTTCTGGCAGTGGACACACCTGGAGGGAGCAGTGGGACCATAGCTGCTGAGCTTCACGTTTTTCTTGTACACGTGATGCTTTCAAACCCATGCTAATCTCTAATAAACAGGCCACGCCACGGAAAATGGGGCCCGGTGCCGGCATTGGCGGCACAGCCATCCTGAGGAGGAACATCTGTGCTGTGAGAATCTGCCCCCAGAAGCAGGATGTGAGAAAGATGTTGATCTCTTTTCTCAACTGTGGGTTTTACCCAAATACCCAACGAGTAGGTCGCTTTTATTTTCAAAATGCTGGTGTTAATGTGCTTAGCTTGACCTGGTGAGTGGAGTACAGAGAAGTGTGCTCCATGCTTTTACTTCAGCTCTGATTGTGACACAGAAGCGTTCTGTTGTACCTGCCTCTTCTGCTTCTTGGATGATAGGCTAAAGTTTCCACTTGCTTCTATCTATACCTGTCTGCCTTTTCTCCTGCCAGGTGTTGCTTCTTTCTAGGATTTATATTATTTTCCAACTCCTATGTGTCTTGTAGGTAAAATTGTAGAGAATCTAATAGCATATCTAACTACGCTGCATGCAGAAAAACTTTGATGGTGGGCAAAGAAAAGCCTTGTCCACAGGTCCTGTAGTTCTGACGTGAGCCTGACTGCCTGAAGTGTTAAGAGCCAAACCCCATATCGAGCCCTGAAACAGTTTGTCAGCTATAGGTTCCATTATTTAGCTATGCCAAAGTCACACATATAATCAATCCTCTGTTCGACTGAGAGAAAGATCAGTAGCTTCCTGTGAACTTGAGCAGCTCTCCCAAAGCACTCTAATACATGCCTTTGCATAGATTTTTGCAGTCCATCTGAACCGGTAAACAGTCTACAATTTCATTCTCCAGCATTCTATAAGCTTCCTCTCCCGGGCCCACCTACATCTCTTGGACCAACAAACTTTACTGTGTGACTAATTTCAGAAGTCATTCACTGACTTTCCTGGAAGAGGCAGCAACTCCCCAACTTAAGCAACAAAACCAGCTGGATTAAAGTTTGACATCAGCTGAAGTTTTCCTTCTCCAAGGCGCTCAAGTACTCAAGACTGACATCTCTCTCCTAAGTACCCAAGAATTTTATTCCCCATCCTTGAATAAATGCAACCTGTACCATTTCCCAGATGGGGTTTCACTCTATTTCTGTGGAATGATCTTGATTCCACCTGAAGAGACCCTCATCTCTTTTTATTTTAGTCATTTAGTCTTAGACACTGTTTCTTGCCATCTATGTGCAGAGTTCCTATATCCTACAAGGCCTTCAAAGACTTGGGTGCTCCAAAGGATTTCATTAACCAAACTGCATCCTGCAAGACTGGCCACCTGTCCAAGGATGGCCTTGTATCACAGAGCTTTCCTGAAAGGCTCCTGCTCTAGTGAGGTCTGTCATGCAAAAGACCTTGGCCTTGGAGGTCCAGACAAGAGACCATGAAGGTGCTTTTCATATCAGGTTCTAATGCCACAGCCTCCTAACCTGTCTACTCGTCCATCTGCTCTTCTCAGTTATCCACACAGCAGTGAGGAAATCTGATTGTCTTGATTTGAAACCTTTCCTGTGTCCCACACTGTGACCTGCATGGTCTTGCCTTTGCTGACTTTTCTGGTCTCATCTCATGCCACTGTTTTTCTTGCTCACTGAATTCCAACCTCATGATCCTTCTCTAACTTCCTCACATGCCGCAAGGCATTTTCACGGACCAGTCACTTTGACTCATCCCTACACATCCATGAGCTTAGCTCTAATGTTGCTTCCTCAGGGAAACTCCTGGAGTTTTCAGAGCAGAGCACTCCCTTATGACACCACTATTAGCTTATATCCTTTTGAGTAATTTTCAGGTCTCAAATTGTTTGCTTCATGAAGCAAGATCTGTGGCTATCAGGTCCTACCTTAGGGGCTGGGAATGTAGCCCAGTAGTGGAGCATTTGCCTAGCACACATGAAACCTTTGTTTCATCCATAGAAACAAAAAGAAAAAAAAAATTCTTTCCCAGACTCGGAATATCCACATGGTAGGGGTTGATAAATATTTATTAGATGAATATATCAATAAAAATAAATCCAGAAAAGTTAACTAGTTATCATAGCTGCACCAGCTAGTGGGTACAGATATAGTTCTATAACCTCATGCACTTTTAATAGTACTGTCACATTTGTGATAGCTAGACATTTTTCCTTCTATATGGCATATAGATATTAGACAGCTGCAGGAGTGGGTGGATAGATTCTCCCCCAGTTGTTTCAGTGCAATCTTTCTCCTTCCTCCCCTCAAAATAGATACACAGGCAAGTTCTCCTCTCTCTCTCTGTCACACACACACACACCCCTTGTACACAACATATAAGGGGTTAGGGCAGGTTTGACTCTGGCTTCTGGGGTTCCACAAAAATATTTTTTCTGCTTTATTTGTTTCATGAGATCATTGATTGGTTTTACTGGTGAGTTTTTTTTTTAACATTAATCAGAAAATAGTATAACACTTCTTTAAGATTTACAAAGTTCAAAAGAAAAAAGATTTATAAATTTCAACAGGTGTAGAAGCACACGCTTGTAATCCCAGCACTTGGGAGGCTGAGGTTAGGTTAAGAGGATTGCCGGAAGTTCAAGGCCAGCCTGGGCTACACAGTGAGTTCAAGGCCAACCTAAACTACTTAGTGAGACTCTGTGAAAACAAAACAAAACAAAACTTTAAAAAAATTACACATTTCTTGACAGTCTAGCTTCTGAGAAACCTTAATTAAAAGCTTTCACCCTGAGCTGGGAGTATAACTCGGTGGCAGAGCACTTGTCTGGCTTGCTCAGGTCCTGGATTCAAAGCCCAAACACTGCAAGGCCAAACAACAATAAATATACAAAACAAAAAGCTCCACATCGCTTGTAGTAATTTTCCAGCAGCACTATTTTCAGCCACACTCTTGCCTTACTGCTTAACTTTTCACATACATCTAGAGTTTATTTTCTAAAAAGACTGTAAGCTGATTGATGATAGTTTATGGATTTTCTGCTTTATAACCCCCTACCGTACATAAAAGATGTTATTCCAATTTTTCCTGATAGTTTTCAGAAAGCAAAATTAAATTAAAAAGAAAAGATGAAATAATATTTAGGAAAAGCTACTGCATAATTGTGCAGCCTGTAATTATATTGCAGAGCCTATAACAAAGGAAAATGATGACTGTGGACAAGATAAAACTGTGCTCTACCAACTTAAAGTAAAAGCCATGTTAATTGTAAAAGAAAATGTTAACTGTGAAAAGTCACCTCTCTTACCAGAAAGATGATAGATTCAGAAATCATCTTAACAGAAAATTATTTTCACAAACTGCTCTTGATTGAAAAATTCCTATGGAGCCTGGTATAGTGGCACAGGCCTGTGATCCCAACATTCTGGGAGGCTGAGGTAGGAGGCTTTTAAATTTGAGCCCAGCCTGGGCTATTCAGCAATTTAATATGATTCTATATCAAAGTAGAAAAATAAAAAAGGAGAGTGGTATAGCTCAGTGTGAAGGGCCCGGTTTCAATTCCTAGTTTTGCAAAAAGAAAAGGAAAAAAACCTATGTTTTAAAAATTCTGTGATGGTCAACTTTAGCCATACATATGCAACATGTTTTTGTTATTAAATTTTCTTAAGATCCCCATGAGGAGTTCAGAATACAAACACAGGATTAATTTAGTATGAATCAGGGAAAAGATTCTGGACCTGAAACTAAGGATTCCATAAAACTAAGGATTTCCCTATGAGGAAAGGAAAGTGCAGACAGCAAAGGAGGGCCCGCGAGAGGAGTGCGGAGCTGCTCCAGAGACAGTACAAAAGCACCAAGCACGTTTGTGGAACCCAAAGGATAGGCCACCTGGGGTATTCTCAGGCTAAGGCTCAAGGTGGCCCCAAAGCTCAGAAAAAGAAGGGCTGTGTGGTGGCTGTGAATCTGGGACGGTTCCAAGTCCCATGTGTACAGTGTGAGCTGGAAGCAAATGGCCTGAACCTTAGGTAGCGCCCCAGTTTCTCTGACTCAGCCTAGTAGCAGAATGAAGTCTTGTGTACTCTAGAGCCTATAAGGAAGTGGCAAGGACAGCTTCGAAGCTCCAGAGGCCTCTTTAAAATAGGGCTGTGGAGAGATGAAGCAATCACGGGCAGGCCCTGGGATGGTGGACAGTGGAGGCAGTAACAGATCCTCAAGGACTAGCAGCCAGGTCTCCCAGGGCGTTGACACTCCTTCAGTCAGATCCACCCCTCTGGTTATTTATTGACTAAACTTCACTTGTTACCACATGCAAGTGTCAAAGCTCTAAACAGAAAAAAAATAGAGAAAAACAGAGTTACTGTTTCTCACACAACTGGATTTCTGGATTTGAAGCCATTACACAAACGTCTCTTAGAAGGCCAGTGTCCCCATGCACATATATGTCACATACGTGGACAAAGCATTTCTTTATTTATTAATAGCATCCCCTAACTTAGTTCTATTGTCATGGAAAGGCAAGTCTGACATAAGGAAAAAAGGAAGAAGGAAAATGGTCAGTGAATGTCCAATACTGCTTTTGTATTTTATTGTGATTTTCGTACAGGATTCATGGGAGTTCCTATTTTCTACCACACCCATTGTAAATACTTTGACGTATGTTACTGAATCTATAATTTTATCCAAAGCATAAAAAGAGAATGATAAATTTAAAATCACAACCCTAGCTTGATATGATGATACATACCTATAATCTTGGTACTTTGGGAAGCTGAGACAGGAAGATTACAAGTTCAAGCTCAGCCTGTGGAATTTAGTGACTCAGCAAGACACTTCCATAAAGTGAAACATAAACAAAGGGCTGTGGATGTAGCTCAGTGCTGCAACATAAAATCACAACCCAGATTGAATTTTCGGCTTTGCCAATCAGTAGATATATGACCTTGAGCAACCTCTTAACTTTAAATCTCAGTCTCTTGAGTTATAAAAAGTATGTAAAAAAATACATCATTAAATTATTGAAAGAATTAAATCATACACTGAAAAAGCATTGTAAGTGGTTAAAAAGCTGCACTGCATGAGGAATTATCTTGTGGTAGAGAAGACAATGGGGAAAGAAATAATGTAGGATGAAGGACATCTGGGGTCCAACAACAGCCAACACAAGAATATTAGGCATTCTGGTAAGAATGCTTCAGAAGAGGAAAAAGGAGTTATTTGGGCATTAGAGGTGAACCCGATCATCTTGCCTTGACATCTAGTACCTATGTCACTGGTTTTCTGCATTTCCATCGTTGGTCTCTGCGATCTCCTTAGAATTGGTATAAGGCACACTGCCCTACCCTTATAGTTTCTGAATAGATAATCACTTCCAAATGCCTTCAGTATAAAAATTAATCATCGGGGAGTTATAGATCAATAGCTAGTCTTTTAATTATTAGATACCCTTCTCAGTTGTTGCCCTTACTGTGAAAGAGCTTGGCTCCTGGTTCAACTCGTACCCCTTGCCTCGTGACATCTCTGGAAGATCAGCACACCTGTGAGAAAATCTTCATCAGTATTATTTGAAAACTGAGAATTAGGAAGTAGACTTTGAATCAAGCTTCAGATGACATACATTAAGATTAGAAATAACAACAGCCTCAAACTTAGTGAAGTATTGGAAGTTCTCTAATTGTGAAGTGAGGTGAAGAAAATTCCATTCCTCAGAATTCTTGTAAAGTCATGCTTGATTGGAATATTTCATTTTGTTACCTGGGACAGTAGCAATTATAATCCAAAACACATGTCCATGTTGCACATGGCAGTCATGAAGCTATGTTCTTAGGAGGGTGGTAGACTTTATTATCTAAAGCACCTAGATTTCACTGATGATAGGTCAACCCCCGTTCGCTCAGCCACGTGAGTTCCTGAAGTGGCTGCCCCGGACTGCCTGAGCTTCAGAAATAATCACAACACAACTCCTGTATCCTGTTGCCACCCTGCCTCCTCTGCTGGGACCCACCATAACTGGATACAGCTATTTCACAACAAAACCTCAGCCATTGCTATGTGGCCACCCTGCTGCTGCTACGCAACTACTCTTGCTTTCCCATTCTCACGCTCCCCGTCACCTCACCCCACCTCACCCCACTAACTTCCCATAAAAACCCAGTTCAATAAACTCCCAGCAGGCTCTCCTTTGGAGTTACTCCCAGAAGTCTTTCTTGGAAACTTAAATTCAGGTTGGTTGTGGTTTTTTGCTGGGTTGACACCATTTTACCTAACAATTGAAAAATTTGATGGGTTTAGGATTGTTAGTTTAGGGGTAGAAGCCAAGCAGAGGCAAATATTTGTGTGATTGTGAGGAAACTCATGTAAAGTGGCAGAGAAAGAAAAATTTCCTGGAAGACTCCAGAGCCATCAGAGCAGGGCAGGGTTAAGGAAGGTCTGTACAAGACAGAAAGTCCTAGTAGTGGGGACCCAAGTGTGGATTCTGGAGGGTACATATATTAAAGAGGATTGCCACAAATGTTTTAGTTTGAAAAATTTCAGGCCTTTAGAGAAGAATAGTATAATAAATACTTGTATAGCTTTGTGTACAGTAGAGGAAGGAAAGGAGCAAGAGGAAAGGAGGGAGGAGGAGGAGGGAGAGAGGAGAGATGGAGAGTACCTTTGTATGACTGTGTGTGTGTGTGTGTGTGTGTGTGTCTGTGTGTGTGTGTGTCTGTGTGTGTGTATATATATATATATATATATATACATTTTGAGTATGAATAGAAAGATAAAACTAGAGAGAAATGCACACTATGTATATATTTTCAAACCATTTGAGAGTTGGTTGTAGCCATCATGACACTTAACTGGTAATACTTCAGCATGTGTCTGTTATGAACAAGGCCATTCTTGAACAACTAATTTGAAGACAACAATGTGCAATATAACAACCGTTGTTGAATTCCTACCATCTTGTTTACTGAAGCTGTGTATCATTTCCAGTGTTTTAAATTACTTTTTATTCTTTTCAGTTGTTTGATTAATCTTGCATTCTTACATCTGGTAATCTGAGCAACTTCATTGAAGACACAAATATGTAATATAACAATCACTGTTAATTCCTCTCATTTTGTTTTGAAATCCTGTTTCATTTTTGTTTTTGTGTTGTTTTGTCTTTGTCTTTGTTGTTATTGTGTTAAATTTTTTATTCTTTAAAAAAAAAGAACAAGGCCATTCTTCTAGAGGACCGCATTATACTTACTCCGTTTAGGACTTAAATGTGGTACAATACAATAGGTAATATCCAGTCCATGTCCAAATATCCCCAGTGTTCCAGTAAGAGCCTTGTAATTCTCCAACTTAAAAAGAATTAAAACATATTTTCCAGGTTCAACAGATGCCTTCTCTATTTTTCCTACCAAATCATGAACACCAACTAGATTTCCTATGAACATTTTTATGCCTGTAATATCTTTGATGAAATTTTCACATGTCCGCATCCACAAAGATAGGGGCTAAAACAGAAATAACCAGAGCTGGCAGAAGAAGGTCTGGTTGATACTGCCTATATTTGAAGCAAATATTTGGAGAAAAAACACCTATTCTGTTCCTGGGATGCTGACCTATTTCTTTTGACCTCACATTTTAATCTTGTCCTCTCTCAGTCTTTATATGTGCTAAGTCTCTTATGGTGTTTTATCTTTCAGTTCTTACTATTAAATCATATGAATAGCTTGCTTTCGTGAGTTTTTTTCTTAAAAATAGATTTTATTTTTAGAGCACTTTTAAATTTGCAGAAAAGTTGAAACCATAGTACAATGACCATATATCTCCCTAACTCCTGCCCCCACTCCAGTTTCTCCTAGCACTGGAATCTTACATGAGTGTGGTACTGAACCAATATTAATACATTGTTGTTAACTAATATCTATGCTTTATTCAGATTTTCTTAGTTTTTACCTGATATACTTTTTCTGTTCCAAGATTTCATCCAGGATACCAAATTAAATTTTGTTGTCTTTCTCCTCAGGCTCCTTGAACTCTGATAGTTTCTCAAATTTTTGTTTTTAATGTCCTTAAAGTTATAAACTTGCGGGTCATTTGATAAATACCACTTTGAAATATTATCTCTAGTGAAAATCAAATCTTTGTTTGTCTAGTGTGGTTGCAGGATCGATGAATTATCTTTGACCCTTTGGTTTTTGTGTAGATCATGTTTTGGCTATTTATTGGTTATATGTATATATAATATGGAGTTTGTAACATTCATTGATGGAATGATTTTTCTTTCGATGGATTGAATCAATGAAGTTTAAGTCAACAAGGCCAACTGAGAGGGCAGAATCAATCAGAAGGTGCATTTCTCTTGGGACCCTTATGGTCTTCCAGATCCCATGTGGCAGCAGGTAATCTATACTTTTTGCTTTATCTTTGGCATAAAGTACCTGGGGTGCTACGGTTTGTGTCTGGATGTCCCCCCAAAGCCTCACACAGTCATGGGGTGGCTTCTGAAGTTTCTGACTGATTCATGGTTGTGAGTGGTCCACCCACCCCAGGGCAGGGAGCCTGCACACCATGTAAGGGAGGGAAAGAGGCTTCTCGCTGCTGCCCCTCCCCTGTGCTCTTGCTGTTTTTGCTACCTTCTGCTGCCATGAACTGTTGCCCTGTGCTGTATACCCTGCCTTGGAGCCAGTATGGACTGAAACCTCCACAAACTGTGAGCTAAAAAAACCTTTCCTTCCTTAATTTTGGGCGTTGAGTATTTTGTCTCAACAATGAGAGAAAAGTAACCAAGACATGGGGATAATTTGGCTTGAGAAATTCTATGATTCTTTAGCAAGCAGGTAATTCCTTTCTACTTTGTTTTTTGCTTCTTATTTTTAAAATTTCAAGTATGATTTACATATAGTAATTGATATAACTCATAAATGTACTGTTCAAAAGTTTTGAAAAATGTATGCACTCATGTGACCAACACCTTGAGACACAGACATGTTCATTGTTGTAGAAAGTCATCTCATGCCCTCACTGCCTGCTTCAATTCCCAGAGAAGACACTGGGCCAATTTTTTCCACAGAGACTATCTTTGCCTGTAATAAAACTTCATATTAGTGAATTCATACACTTAGTACTCTCTTGTATCTGGTTTCATGTAAGGGTTTTGATACTCTTTCATGTTTGCAAAATCAAAGTTTCATTTTTACTGCTGAGTAGTATTCTTTATTTTATATTAACAAACTACAAATTCTTATCCATTATATTGATGGATTTTTTCTGATTAGTAGTGATTAATAAGTTAAATTGTTAAGTTCTTGTACAGGTCTTCTTTGAGGACTTATTTTCTACTGTCTTGTGTATAGAGTTGCTGAGTCATATAGTTGATATATATTTAATGTTAAAAAATGTCAAAACATTTTCCAGAGTGATCATACCCTTTTTTTTAGGTATCTCTAGCTGTGTAAAATATTACCACAAACAGTAAAACAACACATATTTATTATCATAGTTTTATGGGTCTGAACATAGCTTAGTAGATCCCTTGCAAAGTTACAGTCAAGGTTTCAGCCAATACTGAGTTCTTACATGGCAGCTCAGCTGGGGAAGGATCCACTTCCAAACTTGTGTGGCTTTTGATAGAATTTACATCCTGTGGTTGTACAACCCAGGGCATCGATTTCTTGCTGGATACTGACTGGAAGCTGTTCTCAGCTTCTACAGACTGTCTGTAGTTCAAATACAAATTAACTCTCTGTTGCAGAAGTGATCACCTTACTCAAAAACCTTGACGGGGTGTACTTCCTAATGAGATTTACCGTGCAACACTCACAGTGCATATACTTCTGGAGCCATTCGATTTGTGGGGTTATATAGTGCATGTGGCAGGGAAGCTTGTACTGCAGCCTGGATCTGATCACAGGAAATCTCTTACTTTGGTACCCATTTGCAACTGAAAGCTTTCAAAGTCATCTGACAAATGAGCTGGAATTGTATTCCCAAAAATAGTATATGCTGCCCTCAAAATTCAGAGTCCCACTAAGTGATCTGTGTCATTTCAGGGGCATGACAGGAGAGGTTCAAGAATTTGTCCTTTATGTTAAAAGTTATGCTCCCAATATACACACAACACTTAATACTAAAAATTTCATTGGTACCACAAGCCCTTGATTATCACAGTGTTTGTCTTCCATTCTTTGATATGCATGTATTTCACCAGATCATTTAGACCATATTACTATAACTAGAGATAGGTATTGGTTGGTGAATATTTGGCTACTACTTGTCCATGGAAAAATAAATTCAGAAATTGAAAATTTTATGTTTAGAAATTCTATAGCAATTTGATATTGCTGTGAGTTCCAAGAACATGATCCGAAGAATCATTGAATAGGGTATAGATCATTTTGGTTACTGTCAAATCCAAGAGGTGATTTGCATGTGCAACAAGGTATATATTGGTCAAGTTTAGCAGTTTCCAGAATAATTGCTGTAAGACAATTTGGGAGATAAAAAGAAACAAAGCAGGCTGATACCACACGTTTGAATAGCATTGATGTGTAGTATTTATCATTTTGTGCTCACTAGAAGAGAGGGCAGAAGAGTCAAAACAGCTCTGCAGAAAGTAGTCATGTACTTCTATCATTCATTCACCTATCAAGGAAAACTGCTTTGGATCCTTCCTACTGATGGTAAAGTAAAACTGAATTTATCAAATTACCAACTTCTTACAAAATGCTAAAGCGTTCGTGTTGACCTGCGTAGGAAAGATACCACCTACTGCATATATGTAGGGAGATACTCTACTTTGGAGGGCAGTTTCTTTTAAGTGTAGAGTTATGTGCTGTCATGTGTTCTGGTTTCATTTTTCTAGGTGTCAGACAAGAGAATCAAACATGAACTAAAACCTATTTATCTTTTAAATCTTTGATTGCACTATAAGTCTTCACAATTCTTCCTAAGATCTTGCTTCTTACTTACTAACTTGCAGAGGCCTCTACTTGGCCCAACTACACAATGCATATTACTCTACAGGTCAAAAAATAATGTAGGGATTTTGTCAGACAAGATTATCTATCCTTCTCTACATTCAGTGATTTAACTATAGATATTCATGGCCATCGGAGCCATTATATGAGTAGAGCCAAAATTCCACTGATCCTCCTTCTGACTAGAGGACATGGTGTATCTTTGTCAGTTAAGACCCTGTATCTAAGCATTTCTTTATACTCTGGGTATTCTCTTTCCCCACTGAATTTCTCTTTTTCTGGTGAATGGTGAGAAGTCATTTTCAAGATGTCATCTTTCAGAAGTAGGCATTGCATGGTTGATAGGCAAGAGAAAACTTACGCAGAACTGGAGCTGGAGGTGATACTTCTGCCAGCCAGAGGGTTACAAACATGGATGGATTAGAATTGGCTCATATCAGCTTGTAGGAGCCGTTATGTACATTTCTTCGCAATTCTGTGTTTAGTGACATTATGTTGGTATCTTGAAATTGACTGAGGTAGAAGTGTTTCCATCACAGAAACTGACCAGTGCTAAAATGTCCTTACACACATGCTTACTACCCATTATCATGCCATAGGCCTCTACTGTCATAAATTCAGTGAGTAACACAATTCCAATATGCCATCCTGAGTGTCTACAGAATACTAGTGGTACCAACTCTTAATTTCAGTCCTCTAAGAAAGAACGCTTGAGTAAAACTTGAAAGAAACAGATGTGAAGACAAAGGGAAATGGCAGGGAAGGAGGGGAAAGGAATCCAGCCATGCACCACATACTGATATCCCTTGTTACCACTGATGGAATGCACAAATGATGGTGGTCACTTACAAGTATATTGCTGAGGTATGACATAAAGTAATACACCATGAATGGTTTAAACAAGAGAAACATTTTCTGAAAATCTGGTGTCTAGAAATCCAGTGGTGTGGTTATATCATGGTGTATTTAGGGTGATACTTTCTCTGAAGGTAGTGGGGATGATCTGCTTCAGATTTCTCAATGTTTAGTCATTCCTTGTTTTGTGGCATCATAGCTCCAACCTTCTACTACCATACTTCTTGTGCCCCAAATTTTCCCATTTTAATGGCACATCTATTTTGTATTGGAAAATACAGACCTTAATTCAAGTCATCATACAATGATAAAATTATCAGGGGGAAGATCACCTTTAAATAACACCATCCAAATATATGAAACAAATATCAACAGATCTGAAAGGAGAAAAAGCAATACAAAAATAGTAGATGGATTCCACTGGGGATCCGGGGAAGATGGCGACCGGGTGAGCAGCAAGGGAGCGAACCTCCTTAATAAACACCACCAGCTCGAGACAGACTTGGTGAGCGTGAATGCCGGAACCTCGGCTGGGAAGTTTAAACTGGGCGTATTTCTCTGAGATGCCGGGGGAGATGTGGTAGGGCGGACCAGGCTGCCGGGGCGAGACGTGGGAAA
>PVLD010017739.1:0-41012 GCA_004027595.1 Dinomys branickii
TTTGAAAGTGATAGCGAGGACGATCAAGCTAAAAAAATTGAGAACAATGAGTCCTCCATGATTGATATAAAAAAGATGGAACCCTTAAAATCAGGTTCAAACCAGTTTGAATCCGGTTTGAAACAGGAAGTTACATCTAATCCTCTTGATTTGAGAATAACTTAATCTAAAATTACGCCCAGTCTTAGTGACTCATTGCTTATGGGAGGAGCTAAGCCCAAAACCAAGCTATATCCTGATTTGTCAAAAATTTCAGAACCTAAAATGGAGGAATCAAATGATAGTCATGATGATGTGACAAAGATGGCTGAATATCGTACAGCGAAAATGGCTATTAGATGTTATAATTTTGATTGGCCACTTAATATTCAACGTCCTCCATCTTATAGTACTAATCATAATGCTTCTCCATCAGCATATCCAATCCTTGATGATTCTACTAAAAAATTAAAAAATAATATTGAACTTATTAAAGAACAAATAAAATTACAGATAGAACAACAAGATCTTTTAACTCAACAACAAGATCTTTTGACTCAAGAGATAAAGATAAAAAAGGATCATCAAAATCTTATCTCTCAATTAGAAGAATTAAGTATACATGATTCAAAAAAACGACTAGATATAAAAACAGATACCTTACAAAACTTAAAACCAACTGTAAAAGGTGTCATTTCAAAGTCTATTCCTCAAGTTGCTTCTCTTATAGATATAAATAAACGAAACATTTCCAGTAACTAAAACAACAAATGATCAAGGACAAGTTCTCCGCACTCTTCTTACTTTGGATTTTAAAATGATAAAAGAGCTTAAAACAACAGTGGCTCAGTACGGAGCTACAGCTCCTTATACTACAACAATTTTAAAATCCATTACTGTTAATTGGCTTACTCCTACAGATTGGTATATATTAGCTAAAGCTACTCTCTCTGGAGGAAAATATCTTTTATGGAAATCAGAATTTGTGGATAATTGTAAAGAGTTTGCTAAACACAATGCTCAAACAAATAATGGATGGGCTTTCAATATGTTGGTAGAAAAAGACAATTTTGATTCCAGAGGCTCAAATTTTTTATATGATCCAGGATTATATACACAAATTCTTACAGCTACAAATAGGACAAAGTCAAAACCCAGAAAAAAGTTAACCTAAAAAGATTTTTAAAAAAATAAAGGCACTATACAACCTTATGTTATAGCTGGTTTACCAATAAGTCTATGGAAAAGAAATTTATTATCTCAATTTAGTATGATTATGGGAAGCCCTAATGATGTAGTCACTGCTCAAATGTTGAGAGGTGGATTTAAACCAGGTCAAGGCCTGGGTAAAAGATAATACTGAAATAACAACACCTATAGAACCTACTCCAAAACTTGACAGGGCAGGTTTAGGCCATTTTCCATAGGGGCCATTGATACTCCTGTGACTCATGCAGAAAAAATTACATGGTTATCTGAAGAACCTGTTTGGGTTGATCAATGGCATCTGTGTTCTATAAAATTAATGGCTGCACAACAGCTGATACAGGAACAGCTTAAAGCTGGTCATATAATTCCTAGTAATTCTCCTTGGAATACTCCCATTTTTGTCATAAAAAGAAATCAGGTAAATGGCGATTGTTACAAGATCTTAGAGCAATAAATAAAACCATGATGTTAATGGGAGCTTTGCAACCAGGTCTTCCATCACCTGTTGCTATACCTTTAGATTATTTTAAAATCATTATAGATTTAAAAGATTGTTTTTCCACCATACCTTTACATCCTGATGATCAAAAGCGATTTGCTTTTAGCCTGCCTGCTACTAATTTCAATGTACCCATGAAAAGATTCCAATGGTGTGTTCTTCCACAAGACATGGCAAATAGTCCTACTCTGTGTCAATCTTTTGTTGCTCTAGCTTTGCAACCAATAAGAGATCGATGGCCAGATATATATATCATTCATTACATAGACGATATCTTGGTGGCTGGTCAAAATGGTGGTAAAGCACTTCAATGTTATAAAGAATTACAATCTGCTCTACTTGATAAAGGGCTACAAATTGCACCTGATAAAATTCAACTTACAGATCCATATACATATTTAGGTTTTCAAATGAGAGGATCACAGATTTTTTCACAAAATTTGGAATTAAGATTAGATAAACTTAAAACTTTAAATGATTTTCAAAAACTTCTTGGAGATATTAATTGGTTTATGCCTTATTTAAAACTTTCTAAAAGTCAATTAAAACCTCTCTATGACATTTTGCATGGAGATGCCAACCCTACATCTCCTCGTATACTTACACCTGAAGGTAAACAAGCTATACATATAGTAGAACAAGCTATTTTATCTCAAACAGTTACATTTATAGATTGATAAACCTTTATAATATATTATTTGTAATACAACATTATCTCCAACTGCTGTTTTGTGGCAAACAGCGCCTTTAATGTAGATTCATTTACCTATTACACCTAAAAAAGTTATTGAGCCATATTATAAAATAATATCTGATCTTATTATTTTAGGAAGAGAACAAGGCAGTTGTTATTTTGGTAAAGAACCAGATGTTATTATCCAACCTTATACTAAAGATCAAATTAATTGGTTTATGCAAACTACTGAGTTTTGGCCTATTGCTTTGGCTTCTTATATAGGTCTTTTAGATAATCATTATCCTCCAAACAAACTTATTGATTTTACTAATAAACATAAATTTGTTTTTCCTAAAGTTACCACACTTCATCCATTAAAGGATGCATTGTTAATATTTACTGATGGTTCTTCAAAGGACATAGCTGCCTATGTTTGTCATAATCAAAATTTAACAGTACAATTTCAAACAAATAGTTCTTCTGCCCAGTTGACAAAATTACATGCTGTTATTGCTGTTTTTTCTGATTTTTCTGATCAATCACTTAATATTTATACAAATAGTGCTTACACTGCACATTCTGTTCCATTGCTGGAAACTGCTGGTCAAATAAAAACTATTTCTAATGCTGAAAACCTATTTCGACAATTACAATCACTTATAATTAAGAGAAAACATCCTTTTTTCACTGGACATTTACGTGCTTATTCTGGATTGCCAGGACCTTTAGTTACAGGCAATCATAAAGGTGATTTGGCTACTCGCCTAAATACAGTTTCTTTACTGGCTGTTGTTACTTCTACTGATAATATTGATAAAGTTACCTCAGCACAAACTACACATCAATTACATCATCTTAATACACAAACACTCAGACTAATACATAATATTACTAGAGAACAAGCTAGACAAATTGTTAAAAATTGTCCTTCTTGTGCTATACACCTTCCAACTCCTCATCTCGGAGTTAATCCTAGAGGTTTAATTCCTAATACATTATGACAAATGGATGTTACTCACATTCCTAAATTTGGTACACTCAAATATGTTCATGTGATTATAGATACTTTTAGTGGTTTTATTTTTGCTTTTCTTCAATCTGGTGAAGCTACTAGACATGTGATTAGTCATACACTTAATGCTCTATCTGTTTTGGGATGTCCACAACAGATAAAGACCAATAACAGTCCAGGTTATTCCAGCTCTGCTTTTTCTAAATTTTGTAAACGTCTTAATATTTGACATGTTACAGGTATACCTTATAATCCACAGGGTCAAGAAATAGTAAAAAGAGCACATCTTTCTCTGAAACTTGCTATAAATAAAATTAAAACGGGGGAATGGTATCCCATAAGGGGGTCACCAAATTCTCATGCTTTATTTATTCTCAATTTTTTAAATTTGGATGCTAATGGACAATCAGCAGTTTCTCATTTCTGGCATACAGAAATACAAAAACAGTTTGCTTCTCTACTATGGAAAGATCCTATAACTAATTTGTGGCATGGTCCAGATCCAGTTCTCATCTGGGGTCGAGGATCAGTATGTATATACTCTAAAGAAATGAAATCTGCAAGATTGTTACCAGAACGATTGATAAAGCAAATAGATTCTAAACAACATATACAAGATACATTGAATGATGATTTTAAGGATAAAGAATTATCTTAAAGATATTAATATTTAGGATTATTGCATATATACTGTTGATGTATAATTGCAAAATTCGCTTTTCATACTCATAAAAATAAGTATAAGACCAATTGTCAGAAATTGTTATTAAAAGTTTTGTTTATGTCCTTAAAAACTATAAAAAACCCAAAAAAATTAAGATTCTGTTCAGCCAGAGAGCTCCTGGTGGATACAGAATGTTCCCGAGGATGAGTGGTCTGGCCAACTGCCCGTTCTTGCCTAATGGCCTTTAATGAATGTTTTGGGTATTGAGTTGGTAAGGACATAAACAATAAAATGATAAAATTAACATAATAAATTAGTATAAATAATTTTATAAAACTGTTCTAAGATCTAAACTTGAAATTGATATAAAACAATATTATATAATTGATTGTATAACAAAAAGTTTAAGTATTCCATCATACCAAACATTACAAACAGTTCTTTCAAATAATGGATTCCAAAACTTGGATTCTGGCATTGGTAATTTTTATCATCCTGTGGAAACTTTGTGATGGTGGTCTTCAGTCTTCCCCGCACCAGGAAGCATTGGTAAAATGGAGTAGACAAGGAATGCAAGGTAAGTTGGCAAGACAAGGCATGTATGGTGCTCCATGTGACTGTGAGGGAGGTACTATTGCAACTAAACCTGAGCAATATACCAGTTACACAGATTGCGGTAATAAAATGTCTTACTTAACATACATGAAAAACATAAAAGGAGTTTACATACAAAGTCATAATTGCTATTACAAATCTTCAGTGATACCCCATGGCCAACCAGAATTATGTCCTAAAAAATGTATTACTTATTATGCTGCAATGCATTCTTCTTGTTATATATCAGTACAAGAATGTACCAGAATAGATAATAATGTATATTTTACAGCCGTATTGCAGCATACTACCACTAATGCTCTTGGAGAAGATTGGTCTAATATTCCATGGACTTTAAAAAGCCATAAATATATTCAGGCTTCGTGCTGCGGTACCCCAGGTAAACCGGTGTGCTGGAATAAAACTGCCCCAATACATATTTCTGATGGTGGCGGACCACAAGATAAAATTAGAGAAGTTAATGTAGAAAGACGTATGGAAAATATTATACAACAGATATCTTTAACATCTTTAAAAACTAATCATCATATTCTGACACTTTCTAAATTACAAGAAAATGATTTAAACACTAAAACCTCAGATATTTTGATGGCTACTTTAATGGCTCTTAATGTACCTAATCCTAAATTAGCTAAAAAATGTTGGCTATGTATAAATCAAGGTACATTCATACCTCTTGCTATCCCTTCAAATTTTACTTTAAATAGTGTTTTAAACCCTACACATCCTAATTGCACCCTAAGCTTACTATTTAAAGTTCAACCTGTAGCTGTTAAATTTATCTCTTGTATACAAGGAAGTTTTCAGAGCAACAAATATGCAATTGATGTTGGATTCGTCACTTTTACTGATTGTATTCAAACAATTATTTATAGTTCTATTTGCCTTTCAAGAGGTCAAGTATTTGTCTGTGGAGGAAATCTAGCTTTTACCTTTTTACCTGATAATTGGACAGGATTATGTGTTATAGCTACTTTATTACCTGATAGAGAAATTGTACCTGGGGCTAAACCTATTCCTATTCCCAGCTTTGATTATGCTATAGATCATCCTAAAAGAGTTAAAAGAGTAGTTCAATTTATTCCTTTATTAGTAAGATTAGGAATTTCAGGAGCTTTAGTCACAGGTTCAGCAGGGGTAGGAGTTGCTGTACATTCTTATAACAAGCTTTCTAATCAAATAGTTGATGAAGTTCAAGCTTTGTCTAGCGCTATTCAGGATATTCAAGATCAGATAGATTCTTCGGCGGAGGTAGTCCTCCAAAATAGAAGAGGATTAGATCTTTTAACTACAGAACAGGGAGGGATTTGTTTGGCTTTACAGGAACGCTGTTGCTTCTATGTAAACAAGTCTGGCATCGTTCGAGACAAAATAAGAAGGCTTCAAGAAGATCTGATAAAGAGACGAAAAAAATTATTTAAAAATCCACTTTGGAGCGTATGAAATAAAATTTTACCCTATCTTCTCCCTCTGTTAGGGCCCTTTATTGTGATGTTATTAATTATCTTATTTGGATCCTGTATTTTCAATAGATTGGTGGTGCTTATTAGACAACAATTTACTAATACGAGGGATGCTATTAAAATGAAACGGCTTCAGGTCCATTATCACAGGATTGATAGAGACCTCGAGAAAGCAAATCGTAATAATGCCCAGTAAGATCAATGGGCTATTTCAGCTTTCTCACCTTGGTGCGCTGGACTGGATAGCCAGAGATGGGCAACTGGAGGCTCACGTGTATTATCAACCACCGCCTAAGACAGGAGCAAGGCCTTTTGCTGCCTTGGTTTCCAGTGACGGGTAAGGTATAGTTTGGTTCCACGTGAAAGCATCCTGACCTAAGATAGGTACAGTCCCCTCAAGGAGATTTGGTCTTTTTATAAATAAAATAAAAAAGGGGGACCTGTGAGAGACTGCTGAGAGACCTACGGTCTACATCCATCTTATACCACTGAAAGACCTGCGGACGGCATCCATTTTGTAAACTACCAGCCATCTTGAAAGTTAAGTTCCAGTTTCCATATATGGTCAGTTTCCTGTAGTTCCCATGTATGGTTAGTTTCCTGTGACTTCTATATATGGTCAACTTCCTGTAATTATGTAATATCGCCTGATGCTCTGACTACCCTCGCGTGATATCTGGGCCTCCCTCCATTGCCTAGTTACCCGCTGACGTCAGTCCCCACTCCCGTACTGTATATAAGCTTGAGCTCTCCACTCAATAAACGAGACTTGATCGGATTTTCGTCTTGTCTCCATTTCTCGTGTCCCTCTTGTCTCCTTTTCATCCCACTCTCCGTCTAGGGTCTCCGTTGACTACCCGCAGGTCGGGACACTCAGAGAGCCTCTGGTGTTCTCAGAATGTGGACACATTTCCATGCCTCGAGCTGACAGGTGCCGACCTCACGTTGGGAGGCGCTGACCTGGTCCCTAGCGCTGTCCTGAAGGCTTTGCTCCGTCCCTGTTACTCAAAGGTCACTCTTGTTTTTGCAAGGTTTTAATCTGATCCAGGATTTTAGAGATTTCTGGGCACCTGCAGGAAATAGGCGCTGATTTCTGCTGCGTTCTGCACCCTCGGTGATCCCACATCCCAGGCGTACAGCTGCACAGAGCATCACCTTGCAGTGGTGTTTAGGGCTTGGCAGGAGAGGGCCTTCTGTGCCGGGCTCAGCAGCACTTGGAGGGCGGAGCGGGCGTCTCACGTGGGTGGGCATCTCCGCAGCACTTGGGGGGAGGCGGTGGAGGGAGCGCGCTGGTCTCCCCCAGCTTCACTTTCCTTTCTCTTTCTCCTCCTCTAGCCAGCCGCGGCCCAGGATCACCTGCGATCCCCACTGCCTAACAGTTTCTTCAGCACCCGGTTCTGCCTCCCTCGCCAGGACCCGCCCTTTGTCCCTGTCTTTCCCTGTGCTCCCAGCCTTTAACGCACTCGCTGCCCTCTCGGGAACACTATAGCTCATGCTTTACTCAGTTCCCTGACCTAAAGTGCTCTTCTGCTGTGGACTCCAACCCCCGGGGTGAGTAGGATCAGGACAGGCAGCGCTGTGCAGAGCGGTCAGGCTCGGTGCTCAGCGACAACCCAGAAGCTTCTGCTGTGTTCAGCTTCCTTTCTCAGAGGGATTTGAACTTTCCCCAAGATGCTGTGTCTGCTGGACCTGCGATGTGAGCAACGCCCGATTCAAGCAGCCCTGCTTCTTTTTCTAAACACAACTCACGGAACTTCTCCTGATGGGCTTCTCCTTCAAGTTGTCCTCTTGTGCTTGGATTCTGCTGTACTTCTTCTATCCAAGTCACTACAAACCACCGTGAATGTTTTCCGAGCATCTGTTGAGCACAGCTGCCTCCAGACAGCTTTTGAGGTCAGTAGCTCATATGATGTTTAAAATCCAGCTCATATTACATTTAAATACATTTACTAGCTTATATCTTAAAACAAAGCCATCTTCTTATTTTAGGGAAACAGTGTAATTTTATACACATCAAATTTTGAGATAGACCTCTACAACAGAATAAAAGAGAATGAATGAGGTAGGACAACAAGGCATCTAAAATCATATATAACAATTTCCATAAGTCGCTTTACATTGTGGATATCAGTGAAAATTACCTTTGATGAAACTAACCTTTGCAAATACTATAAAGGGTGTCACATATATTACATTTCTCTGTCCTCTGAAAAAGATTGAAAAAGGAACAATGAGCTTGCTTCAGTCAGTGCTACAGAGAGAAGCCTGAGAAAGGGAGGCCAGACTGGGCCGGATGTCATTAGAGTCATCTCCTGTGCCCCCGAGTCCGAGTATTTCTTCCCATCACCTCTCTAATCCTCCCTCAGTGCCCCTTTGCAATGGTCTTTATTTGAGTAAGAATCTAATCTCTGTGTGCCCTAAGACTCTCCTTGGAGCGCAGAAGAGAGGGGACTTTTGCGATCCCTGTAGGAAACCTCAGTTGGTCTCTCGTTGTACCCCGGAGAGAAATGGTGGTGGGTATGAGAAAAGTAAAGACAAGGGGCAATAACTGGGGTCAGGTGGAGTCGCCTCTTGCCTAATGAGCAGGAGGACTGACCTCAACAGTACGGGTGTTTATTTTATACACTTGCCAAGTTAGTATCATGGGCGGGTAATGTTGCCTAGTGACTAACCACTGTAATTGTCCCGCAGGATGCCTTTTTCAATACTGAGATAGCTTGACTGCTTGACCCATACCCAGCTCCAATGGCTCCCAACAATCCCTGCCTCAGTGGTGGAGAGGTCCTAAAGCTACAGGTTTCTGTGCTCACTGAATGATCAAAGTCACAGTCACATCTCACTGTGCAGCAGACTCTGCAGCCACCATTCCCCCAGCTGCAGAGGCCTGATTCCTCTAAGGCTGAGGATGAAAGGAGGGTCTCTAGAAACATTGTAAAAATAGCAGGAGCGAGAGAAGGTGACTTGCACTTCATGTACATCGGGGGTGCTGGGCCTGGGACCCACTGAGCACAGTGACTGACCAGAAGCTCTCAGATGCACTGGTCTCTGACTCAGCCCTGTGGACACATACGTGGTTCAAAAACTTTTTCATCTGGCATCTCCCTGGAGGGACACTGAATCCTGAAAACTGATATGTGTTATTTCAGACATGATCAGTTTAAGATATACCAGCAATAAATCAAAATGTAAACTAATGGGAAAGGAACATTTTTTCATCTGTTGGTGCAGCAAAAAGAATACTAAAGGAAGGAATGCTATTAACAGTCACCACCAGGCTAAACAAGGCCCTAGGCAGTGCAGCAGAAATATTTGGCACAGAGAATGCAGGGGAGGTTTTAGTATCGCTTCCCTATGAGTACACGTCACTGTGTAGTGCTGAGAACTTCCATCCCAGATACTACAGTAATAGTCAGCCTCGTCCTCAGGCTGTACCCAGAGATGTGCAGGACACCTGCATTGGCTGAAGTATCTTTGGATCCCGAGAAGTGACTGGGGACTCCAGACCCCAGTTCTGCACTTGAAGAGTAGTACAACACAAACCGGGAAGGGCTTGCTGGCTTCTGCTGATACCAGTATATTGTGAAGTCACCAACACTGTAGCCACTGCTCAGGGTGCAGCTGAATCTGGCTGATGCTCCAACAGATGCAGAGAGGGAGGGAGGCTGAGTCAGCACAGGCTGGGAGAAGGAAACAGAGACAGGCTTGTGTGAGAGAGAAGAGACAAAACTGAGCTGCTTTTTCCAAACACTGGACCCTGACACAGGCTGGAGGGAGGCCTGGGTCAGTGAGGTCTGTCACTAACTGAGAAATAAGAAGAGTAAGAAGAGGGCAGTGGCCCAGGCCATGGTGAACACAGCCCCCCTGATGCTCAGAGCTAGAGGAAGCTACCTCAGGCCTCTTTTATTCCTTCCACCAGCCTCATGGAGGAGAAGTCATTAATGCAAATGTGATTCTGCCCCTTGCCTGCCCCTATAGTTCCCCACATACTTACAAAGCTTCAGAGTTTGACGGATGAGGGAAATGGGGAGGCAGCGTTAAGTGGGGTGAGTACATGGACCAACATGTACACAGCTGCTACACTGAATACAGCTGCAGTGCTCTAGCCCTAGGCAATTTTGGTGAATGTACAGCTGCAGTCCCTTATTGCATAAATCTTGAGACAGCCCCACAGCACCTCCTGCTGCTCACTGTGCAAACTTCAATCTCGAAACAGAAGCAGTGTTAAAAGTGACCTCTGTGAGAAGGCCTAGTCAAAGGCCAAATACACACACCCAGCTCACGCCACAGTTCTTTCACAAGGCAACTGATGGGCCATTGTTATAGAGAATTTCTGGCTTAAGCCCATAAGTAAATAATAGACCCAGCAAACACGACAACTGTCTATGTGGGAAGGTGGGATGAGCTGAGGACGTAGAGGGCTCCGGGAGCCAAGACCTCAGCAGTTCCTTCAGTAGAGGACAAGGAAGGAAGAACTGTGGCCTGGTTCGAGTGGATATTAACACCCTGCTGTAGGACAAAGAAAGAATGTGGCTTTCCTAGAGGATGCAGGTTTTCAGAAGATGGTGCGGGTGTGTCTCATTATCCTGAGAAATCAAACTGTGAAACGCGGCAGAGCGGCACAGTTTCTCTTATTTATAATCTCATTTCCTTGGCTGACCATTGCCAGATGTATTTTGTGTCTATGTTGCTGTCTCCACTGTTACACTGAATATTTCTCCTGAGATCCTAACACTTCAGATGGGTGAGTCAGCATAGCCTGAGCATAGGGCCCTGTGAAACTAGTATAATAATATCTATTGTCTGCCCCCCAGGCAATGAATGATCCCATTACAGAAGCATATATGAAAAGCATCGTGCAAAATAGCCATGTAGAGATGTTACAGGTGAAAGCATGGAAAGCCACTGCACATGAGGCAGGACAAATAAAACAGGGTAAATGGAAAGGAGCAGAGATGAGATTCACAACAGGATTGTCCACTGAGGATGTGAAATTAACATCACTGGTCCTGGGGTTCCCCTGGACACCCGGGTGTGTGCACACTGACATCATTTGAGGTGGAACCCCGGACAGTCAGGGATCCTACTGTCTCCTTTTTTGTTCCCCAAGTTTCAAGAGTGTTTTCAGTGTCACACGCACAGTCAATCTCCCAAGTGCCACATGTTCCTCCCCCTGTGGACCGTTTCGCTAAAACCCTAAAATATCCATTCTTCTCCATGAGGTAGCAAAGCACTGAGCTTCTTTTTTTTTTTTTTTTTTAAGTAAAAGAACAAAAACACTAACAAACATGCACACAGTAGCAGAACAGTACAAAAACCGAACTACAGATAAGGTGGCAGGGGATCAACAATGGTTGTTGTATTACACGTTGGTAGCTTCAAAGTGTATACTCAGGACAATACAAATAGACATACAAGACTGATCATACAACTAGTCATCGATTGTTTCCCACATCAATATGACATAACAGTGCAACCATGTCAGCCATCCCGCACATACATGCATACCTACACAGCTACCCCCCTCTTCCTCCTCTCCTTCCCTTCATCCCGATTGCTCTCTACCCTTGAGCAGTCTCCCTTCAGCCCTCCCGATCTATATTCTCGCCTCCAGGTTCCTACACTAATGATACCATATGCTGTTTGCACATGCACATCTGATTTACCTCACTTATGAGTATGGTCTCTAATTGTGACCATTTGCCTATAAAAGCCCCTAGATTGTCTTTCTTTACAGCTGAATAATATTCTGTTGTGTAAAAATGCCACAGTTTTTTAATCCAGTGCTCTGTGGGTGGACATTTGGGTTGTTTCCACAATTTAGCTATTACAAATTGTGCTGCTATAAACATGGGTGTACATATATCACAGTGATATGTTGTTTTCAGATCTTCTGGGAAAATACCCAGAAGGGGATAGCTGGGTTGAGTGGAACCTCCAGACCTAGTTTGCTGAGGAATCTCCAAACCGATCTCCACAGTGGTTTCACCAGTCTGCATTCCCACCAGCAGTGTAGCAGAGTTCCTATTTCTCCACAGCCTCGCCAGCATTTGTTATTGGATGATTTCTTGATGCTGGCCAATCTTACTGGGGTGAGATGAAATCTCAGTGTTGTTTTTATTTGCATTTCTCAAATGACTAAAGACGTAGAACATTTTCTCATATATTTATTTGCCATTTGTATTTCTTTATCTGAGAAGTGTGTATTCATCTCAGATGCCCATTTCTGGATTGGGTCTTTGAATTTGGACAGGTTCATGTTTTTTAATTCTTTGCATGTTCTAGATAGAAGGACAGCCAGGTGGAATTTTTTCCCAGTCTGTGGGTTTTCTTTTTACTCTGCTGGTGATTTGTTTAGATGTGTAAAAACTTTTCAGTAAGATGAGGTCCCAGTTATTGATTCTTTGAAGTGTTTCCCTTGCAGTTTGATTTTTGTTCATGAACTCTCTGCCTATTCCTATGTCTTCAAGGCTTTTTCCTACTTTCTCTTGCAATAGGTTTAGTGTTTCTGTTTTAATATTGAGATCTGTGATCCATTTTGACTTGAGTTTGGTGCATGGTGATAGACTTGGGTCTGTTTTCAGTCTTTGGCAAGTGGCAAGCCAGTTTTTCCAGCACCATTTATTGAAGAGGCTATCTTTCTTCCAGTGAGCTTATCTGGCCCCTTTGTGAAAGATTAGGTGGCTGAGTGTGTTTGTGGTTGTGGCTGTATCTTCCAGTCTGTTCCATTGATCCTCAGGTCTGCTTCTGAGCCAGTACCAGGTTGATGTTATTATAGTAGCTTTGTAGCATAATTTCAGGTCAGGGATTGTGATTCCACCTGACTTGACCTTGTGGCCCAGAATTGCTTTTGTTATTCTGGGTCTCTTCTGGTTCCAGATGAACTTAAGGCATGTTTTCTCTAGATCTGTGAGGTATGTTGATGGTAGTTTAATGGGAATTGCATTGAATCTGTACAATTTTGGTAGTAGGGCCATTTTCACAATGTTGGTTCTTCCTAACCATGAGCAGGGAATGTTTTTCCATTTATTGAAATCCTCTTCGATCTCTTTTTTCAGAGTACTGTAGTTTTCATTGAATAGATCTTTTACCTCTTTTGTTAGATTGATTCCTAAATATTTCATTTTCTTGGATGCTATTGTAAAAGGTATGGTTTCCTTCATTTCTCTCTCGGTCTGTTTGTTGTTTGTGTATAGGAATGCTATTGATTTTTGGGTGTTGACTTTGTATCCAGCTACTCTGCTGAATTTGTCAATTAATTGAAGGAGTCTTCTTGGAGAGTTTTTGGGGTCTTCCTTGTAAAGTATCATGTCTTCTGCAAATAGCGATAGTTTTACTTCTTCCTTTCCTATCCGTATTCTTTTTATTTCACTCTTTTGTCTAATTGCTCTGGCTAATGCTTCCAGAACTATGTTGAATAGTAGTGGTGACAGTGGACATCCTTGTCTTGTTCCTGTCTTTAAAGTGAAACCTTTCAGTTTTTGTCCATTTAGTATGATGTTGGCTGTTGGTTTGTCATAGATGGCTTTGATTAAATTGAGGTAGAGGCCATTATTCTGATTTTTTCTAGGGTTTTTAACATTGAGCTTCTTATATAAACTGACCTTACAAAATTTACTGTAGTCTTCTTTGCTACAGGATAAGTGTAAGACATTTTCTAATTTTTTCTGATTTCTTATGCACAATTGTCTTGTTAAATTAACATGCCTGTTCCTTATTTAAAGGCTCAGAAGCACACACAGGTGTCTGTTACTGTTTGACTGAAAGATCGAAGCCACTGGGAAATGAACAAAAAAGAAAATAAGGAGCATCAGTCCATTGATAGGAGGAATTCCACTTTGAAAAATCAAGAATTGTATGTTGTTTTTCATTCTGGAGTGTTCCTGGTATTGGTTATTAATTCTAAGAGTTATTTGCTAAAATTTTTTCAGTCTTCTATGTAGAGCATCATGTTGTCTGCAAGTTCCAGTAATGAACTCAATGAGAAAGAAATGTTTAATAATCTACTGTTCCCAATAGCATCCAGAAAAATTAAGCACCAATGAATTATCATAACCAAGAAGGTGAGAGACTCTTGTAATGAAAACTAGAATACTCTGAAAAAAAAAAGGAGATTGAAGAAGTCATCAGAATTTGGGAAGATGTCCTCTGCTCCTAGCTAGGCAGAATCAATATTGTCAAAATGGCCATATTCCCAACACTGATCCATCGATTCAGTGCTATCCGAATGAAAATACTAACAGCATTCCTCACAGATCTAGAGAAAACAATCCTAAAATTCATATGGGACCAGAAGAGATCCAGAGTAGCAAAAGCAACCCTAAGCAACAGCAAAGTGGAAGGCATCAAAATACCTGACTTTCAGTTATACTGCAAAGCAGTAGTGATAAACTGGGTTAGTAGAAGCAGAACTGGGATCCTCTCTAAAGCACAAGTTCTTCCCACTTCCCATCCTGCCCTGGTGTACTTTCTTGCAGCTGATGACATAACAAGACTCTGCTAAGATAAGGATCCCTGGACCTCAGACTTTCCAGCCTCCAGAATCTTCAGAAATGAATCTCTCTTCTTCATGATTGATACAGATTGTGGTATTTTGTTGCAGCGACATGAAGCACACTAAAACATATGAAATCAATGGTCTGTGCATGGTTTATATAACTACATATAGATGAGGTATAATAAAAATACAATGAATGTTTAAATATAAAAAAATTACAGAAAAAAACACATTTTCATTAAGCACTCTCAAAATACTTCCCCTGGATATGAGAACATTTGTCCCACCGTTCTTGATACATTTTGAAGCAATTCTGTGGGTCTTGTTTTGCATTTATCTTTAGTCATAGTTTCATGACTATCTTGATGCCCTGAATCAATTCAAAAGACTTACATTTAATGATCATTTTCACTTTGAGGATGATGCAGAATTTGGAAGGGCATAGGTCTACTGAATAAGGCGGATGAAGGCACACACACTATTTACATTAGCCTGCCTTTCCTTCAGAGGAAACTACATTTTATCCATTTTATCACACTTTACAAATGAGGCCCACAGAAATGCTTTAGGAAGTAGCAGGAATGGTTGGATAAATGTGCAGGGGGGTATTTTGTTGGGGGCAGTGGCAATATGACTTCGTTGTAATAAATTTTTAAAATTTAAACATTCACTGTATATTTCAATCAAATCTCATAGTACTGGATTCATTGCTTTCTTTTTTAGTTTTGTTTTGTTTTGTTTTGTTTTACCAGGAATCAAACTCAGGACCTTGAGCTTGGTGCCACTGAGCTACATACCCGGCCCTAGAATCATTACTTTCATGCAAAGGGGTTGGAAATACTTTTATATCTCCAACATTAATGTAAGGAATACATTTAGTATGAAGAGTAACCTGCTTTTTCAATGTTATTTATTATTTGACTGAACAGGAAGTCAGTGTGGTGGACATTGAGCTGACACACTTCCCTACACTTGTTTATTTTATTGCATGATTTATATCAGCATGGAAACAAATCATGCTTCTACCCTTTCCTGCTCTGTAATCTAAATGGTGACTATCTGCAGGACTTCAGGTTTAGATAACACGTGCTCAAACTCCCACTGGCCCTGGGAGTTTCTTTACTCGGTACCTGGAGGTCTGCTATATTCTTCTCCACCTTCTGCACGTGAAACTACGAGATCCAGTTCATCCTCCTGGTCAGCTTCTCTGGGTCACAAGTTCATGCCTCTCTCTGTTCTCTAGTCCCTGAGAATAACAGCGTGAGTTTCCAAGATTGAGCTACTACAAATTTCTCTGGTATGAATCTATAAAAAAGATGTGGTATTTCTATATAACGGAGTATTACTCAGCTATAAAGAAAGATAAACTAGAGGCTTTTATAGGTAAATGGATACAAATTGACACTATACTCATAAGTGAAAGAAATTAGACTCACATGTGTAAATATCTTATTGTCTCCCTAGCATAAGAACCTGAAAGAGTAAATAAGATCTGAAAGGTACAATAGATAATGGCGAAAAGGAAAGAAACTGCTCAAATAGGAATGAAAAACTGGGATGAGGAAAAAGAGAAAGGAAGGGAAAATATGTTTGTATATATACACAAAATAGCCAAGACAATCGTACTACTAATTTCTACTGCTTCACTGAAAGGAGCAGTTATGGTGTAATTGTTTGATCAGTCTTACATGCCTATATCTGGTTATCTGACTAACCACTTTGAAGAGAACAATATAACAACCACTGATAATTTCCTATCACCTTGTTTTGAAATTCTGTATCATTTTTATTGTTTTTATGTTGTTTTGTTTATGTCTTTGTTTTGTTGTTTTGTTTTTGTTCTTTTCTCTCTAAAATAACAACAGTACAAGTTTCTGATTTAACATCTCCTCTTGATAAGACTCAAAACCCCAAACTCACAATATTACTACTGAAACACACACACACACACACACACGAATTCTGAGACTGGAGGGGCAGGTTCCTCACAACACCTCTAGGGGAATCTTTCCTTCACCTTTGGTAGACAATTTTGGGGTCCCTTCACCTGCAGTTGCATAGAAAAATTTGTGCTTCCATCTTCACACAACATTCCCTCTGCGTCTTCCTTTCTGGGACTGTCTTCTTATGGGGACCCTGAGCACAGAGCATCAGAGAGGCAAAATGCTCCTCTTAGACACTGATGTCTGCAATGAGAATGTGTGTCAGATAAGATCACAATTTGTAATCCTACGAGTATCGTTCTCGGGCTTTTGGCTAAGATCGAGTGCAATCCTACAAGTATTAAGAGAAATATTTAAACACACAATGTTAGATAAGAATGGTTTCCAAAAAATTGCAAGAATTTTAATATTTTTAAAGTGTTAGGCAATGCACTTGCATTATATTATATTAAAACTCAACATAATAAAATGAGCTTCAGTAACACATGAAGGAGGATTGCTTTGTTCTTACAAAAACTAAATACAAAACAACAACAAAAATATCACTGGACATTCTCTCTGGAGGAAATGTGTTGACCTTAGTCTAAAATCTGATCCAGCAGTTACTTTGTTTAACATAAAATAATTTCGTTCTGTGATTTGTGAGCTAGTTATGGTCAAATAATGCAAAAATACCATTCATTTTAGGATTTAAATGGAAACAGAATCAATTCAGGACCTTTCCTTCGCCTCTGTCCTTATTACTAGAAAAACAGATTTAATGCAAGGTAAAAAAGTGCATAAGAATTTACTGTATTGGCTTACGATGGCCACCACAGAGTCAGATGGGGAAGAGTGCAGAGGTCTGTCTCACTGTAGTGTCCTGTGGGAGTTCATATGAAGAGGCTGACCGGTCTGCACTGAAGGCTAAAGAGTCTGCGCTAGGAGATGCAGAGAAGGAGAGAGGCCGAATCAACTGCAACTAGATGCACAGAGATTCTTTGAGTAGACATCATATTAAATTGTTGGGAGTCTCAACTATAGGGAGTAAACTCTGTTACAAAAGGAAAAACTTGCCAAGCCTCTGAGGCCTATCTTTATTTTCTGCAGTGAGAAAGCGGAGGAGGAAGAGGACATTTGGAGTCCAGGTCATGGTGCACAGAGCTCCCTGACCCACACTGTGAGGATGCACTGCCTCAGGCTGTCTTCTCCTCCCCGCTGTCCCTGAGGAGATGAAGGGGATGTTTACCCAAATTATCTTCCTCCCTCCCTGGCTCCCTCTGACCCTATGTGATCACAGTTCAGGAATCTGAGAAAGATTTTGAATACACTAGAGTCTACAGGAAGTGCCTGCACTAAATGTTATGCCAGGAGAGTGGTGCGGGGAGCAGCTACTGGGAGCATGAACAGGATGATGCCCAGAAGCCTCTGATAGGCCCTGAGAGGACCAGTCTGTGGCATCTCCTCTCTGTACACAGTGAGCTCATTCTCTGCAAGACCTGGCTCATCCAGCTGTGAAAAGTACCAGACAGGGAACGCCAACCTCACAATGACTCATCCTTACCATAGGTTCATCTTCAGCAGGGTCAAGTGTCCTGGGACTGAAAGCCACAGATTTTGCTGCCAGGATTCAACACGTCTGCCTGAGAGGCCTGTATGGAGCATCTTACTTTGGTATAATGCCGTAAGTGTTCCTGTGCTATCTGTCATTTTAGAGTCATGAGAAATGGAAGTTATCACAAAACAGATGTATTTTGCATGCTTATATCTGGTAATCTGAACAACTAATTTGAAGACAACAATATGCAATACAACAACCATTGTTGAATTCCTAACATCATGATTTGTGAAACTCTGTATCATTTCTATTGTTTTTTAAAATCATTTTTGTTCTCTTTAATTGTTTGAACAATCTTGGATTTTTACATCTGGTAATCTCAGCAACTTCCTTGAAGGTAACAATAAGTAATATAACAACCATTGTTAATTCCCTATCATCTTGTTCTGAAATTCTGTATCATTTATATTGCTTTTATGTTGTTTTGCTTTTCTCTTTGTTATTATTTTGTTCTATTTTCTCTGCAAAATAAAAAAATAAAATGAAAAAGTATGAAAGATAAAAAATCCATACATATCCCTCATGACCTTGGACATTTAAACAGGATTTTAGAGGAGTCATCTTTTTAACATCAGAGAAGATGAGAGAGGTATGGTCCTAAAATGAAATATAAGGGAAATAGAATGCACTCAAATGACAAACACAAACATTTCTACATAGCCTAAAACCAAGGAGGTCCATAGTAGACTGAAAAATGAAGCCTTAGAAAGCGGAGAGTCCTTAGGAAACCAGTTTGCCCAGAAAGAAGCAGGAAAAAGTGAAAGAGAATGAGGAGGCCGGTTGGAGGTCTGTTCCAAGGTGGAATTTCCAGAACTGAAGACCAGAAATGACTGTGAAATAAGAAAAGAGAATGTAATGCAACATGGGCATTTCCAGTTTGAATGAACAGATGAATGATAATGCTGTTTACTATAATAGGAAATAAAGTAATTGGAAGTTTTCTCTGCGACTGGAATACTGAAAAATTTTAGGAGGTGGAAATACTGCCCTCCAAGCTCAGACACAGACAACTTCGCCTTGCTCAGGTGGAGTTGAAGAAGGTGTTCTGGGAATGAGAACAGGTACTGCTGGGGGAAGTGATGGCAATGCTTGAAAGGGCCAAGAACTTGTGACAGACCCATGGGTAAAACTTAAATTCCACAACAAGGAAAGGGTACTGAGCACTGAAGCCAGCACAAGGGCACACTTGCCTAAATTCCTAGCAACCTGGGAGGTTGTTTCAGGAGGAGTAGAAGACAATCTTTTAAAGTGGCTGGGCTAGGAATGCAGCTCAGTGTGAGCTGCTAGGTTCAATTCTCAGTCCCCAAAAGGAAGAAGAAAGTCCTGAAAAACCTATTTTATTATTTAAGATCAGCTTTATGCTTCTGTGTTTTCCACTTAGTCATTTGTAGAGCATAAGGATCCATGCACAAACCTCTGCAGCTCTCAGCCCCAGATGTAGGGCTTTGTAGGTTTAGCAGATTCCAGGAGGTCTAGGTGATCCCCAAACATGGCATCACATCACAGGGAGACCTGAGGACACTAAGAATGAGTTTGGCTGTGAGAGCTTCAGTCTTTGCATTCCTGGAGAGAGGCCATGTGCATGACATGTGCATGAGGACATGGCACCCAAGGTTCAGCTGCAGTGGCTTGGACAGCAGGTGTCCTAGAGGTGGGAAATGAGGAAATCCTGTAATACGAGACTGAAAAGTTGTCCTCTGGGCATCTCTTGTGCTTGCTCACATTCTTTCTCTCCCACTGAAGTCTGTTGGTAAAGTTCCTTTGCTCTTTGCTGTTTTATAGCCTCACTGACTCATACTTGCTAAAGTCCCACATTGGTTCAAGTGAATTTTAATCAACTTTTCACGTCACTCAAGCAACTCAATGCGACTGAAGAATAAAAAGCATTTTTAGCGTAATACTGACCTAAGGAAGAAAAAAAAACTTAAAGAAAAATCTCAAGGAAATTTCCAAGGACAAAACACTACGTGATTTTATTCACTCAGGCCCTGACAATTTCTGCTCTGTGAACTGAGATTTCTTACTTTTCCTCACTAAAAGCAACTTTCCCTTTCCTCATCTTAGAGACAGAATTAAGAGAGTATCCAGAAACAATTGAAGTCTGTTCATTTCTGCTTGTTCTTTTTTCTCTGCTCCCAAATGAATGTTCTAGAACTTCTACCCTGTGTCCACGTCCTGATATTCTTTCTTCTGTTTGATGAAATCTTTTGTATAGACTTTCAATTTAATTTTTATTTAACTTATGGAAGTTATTTTTCCAAGATTTCTGATTGGTCCTCTTCTAGAACTTCTATCTCTCTTTCAAGTTTCAACTGAATTTTTATGTGACTTGAGGTTTTCAGTAGCAGGATTGTAGGCTGGTTGTCTTTCAGATCTTGTATTCGTTTTCTGGAGTGGTCTTTCGCATTCTGCGTTGTCTTCATTAGTTCAATCAAGTATTTATTTGTTTCTTCTTTGAGCCATTTGATAATTTCCGTAATTGATTCATGATTTATTTATGAATAAATAAATTTATTTATCTCTTCACTGATCTCACTGATCAATTTAATCACAGGGTAACCTAAGGAGTAGATATTTATTTTGGGCTCATGTCTTTGTCTGATTTTACTTAATATTCTGCATGCACATCAAGAGATTTAGGGACCCTGTCTTACAGGCTGGGGACAAGGAGCTCAGACTCATTCACAGATCTTATTTTTCTGCCTGTGTAAGAGTTGCATGCCAGGTACTCTATAGGATGAGGTTTTGCTCAAAACCATTTCTTTGTGTAGAAATCTCTTTTGAGGTGGAAAAGCCAGGAAAACTTCACCTGGTGCATGGCAAGTATGAGCATGATCACAAGCCCTTCCTTTGACATACAGTACACAAGGCCCCGGCATGTTCTTCAGGAGGTGCTCCATCAGCATGGCAAGTGTCTGAATCTCCCACTCCAAGATTAAAATAAATGTTGAGATCTTAATCAGTCATTAGGGTATTACTCTAGATCAAATGAATGAAAAATTTAGTCTGAATTACTTACTGTCTCATAGTTTCCGTAAATTGGAAATCAAGGAATTACACAGTGCTGGATGGCTCAGGTTCAAGATACTGATTCAGTTGGAGCCAGCCTGTCATCAGGGCCTGCATAACCTGAAGTCTTGGCTGGAGTGGAAGAATCCATTTCTATCTCAGTCACATCAGGTCTGGGCAACTTTAGGGACACTGTATCATTTTCCAGGGCAGACGATCCAAAAGAAAGCAATCAAGGCAAGCCATAATCTTTATACTCTGATCTCAGTAGTGGTTTTCAATCAGTTAACTATTTTATTGTTAGAAATCAGTTGTATGAAAGGGTTGACTATTACTTCCGTGTAATAGTCCCCACTGGTTTCCTTCCTCACATCAGGTTGGAATAATGGACTCAAAACTGCCAGAGCCTGAATCAAATTTTTGCACATCGAATTGCTTTAAATTTAGACTAAAAGCATAGTTTTAGATATCTATGACCTGCCTACTTGGTGTATGTCATAAAAGGGCACTTAATATTTTTAATCATACACAGAAATATCTTGGGACTATGAAACTTCAAATGCTTACCGCCTTTCCTAGCTCTCAGCCATGCAAATTTCTGGCTGCATTGCTGAGTGACATATCTTAGACACATAAATGCTTCTCCAGGTCTCTCCTGGAAGTTCTCGCCTACCCCTCTAGGTGGTGGCCTGTGATCCTGACTCTGAACAGTCTGTGGAATGAAGGAACTTTGCTTCTCAATTTGTCAAGGCTCAGACCAGATGGAGCTACTGTCATCTCCTAAAACACTGTCAAGTATTTTCCTTAACTAACTCCTTCATCTTCAAATTCACTATACCAGTGTCTTGGTTACTTTTCATTCCTTGATGAGACTTAAGAATTAAGGAGGGCACAGAATTAAGGAGGGAAAGGTTTATTTAGTTTACAGTCATGGAGGTTTCAGTCCATACTAGGCTGGCTCCAAGTCAGAGTGGCACAAGGCAGAGGGCATCAGTTAGTGGCAGCTTAAGATAGCAAAAGCAACAACAGCAAAAGGGAGAGGCAGTGGCAAGCAGACTCTTTCCCTCCCTTACACTGTATGCCAACTACCTGCCCCAGGGCGGGTGTAGCCCTCACATCCATAATTCCAACATTGGACCATGAATCAATCATAAACTCTAGAAACCCAACCCTGACTGCATAAGGCTTTGGGCAGTGGACATTCAGACAAAAGCCTTAATACCCAGTCACTCAGTGCAGCCCACACTGAAAAGAGGGCACGCACTGGTGAGGGTGGAGTTCACTGTGGCTCTTGCCGTGGCTGCCTCACAGGGTCCGCTTCTAAGTCTCCAAAGATTCCCATCTCTCTCAGACACCACACATGACTCTGAGTCTTGTGTTTGTACCCAAGGAGGTGCTGAGGGGCACAGGGGGAGTCTCGACAAGGGTGTTTTTGTCTCAGTTCCCCATCTGCATGAGTCACTGTGGAACTGGTTGCTGTACCACAGGGCACAGTAATAGGTGGCTTCATCTTCAGGCTGGGCCCCTGTGATGGTGAGGGCAGCCTTGTCTCCGAGCAAGGAGCCTGAGAAGCGGGCAGGGACACCGGGGATCTGGTTGCTGGTGGGATATATTAACGGCTGGGTTGTCTGGTCTGGCTTCTGTTGAACCCAGGCAGCATAGTTACTGGTCGTGACGGCTCCAGTACTGGAACCACAGGTGAGTGTGACCGTCCCTCCAGGAGATGTGGACAATGAAGGTTCCTGAGTCACCACAGTCTGTGATTCAGCCCCTGAGAAGAAGTGAGGAAAGTGATGGTCAGGTGAGGAGACAGAGGCAGCACCGCTGCCTTCCACAGCCCCAGCCAGAAAATCCCTGCTGACCTGCGATGTGAGCCACAAGCGTGAGCAGAAGAGCCCAGGCCATGGTGCAGACAGCCAGGGACTGTGCTCTTGAAGAGTGCTTAGCACACAAGCAGCCCTCCAGCTTGCACTGTAACTCCTCATACCCTGCTGGGGGCAGCAGGCAGGGTTTTCATGCAAATGAGATTGCATTGCTAAGGAGATCAACAACTTGATCAGGTCACACCGAGTTAAAACACAGTGAGTATGTGGTAATGGAACCTGCAGCCTACAGTTGTTTTCAGAGTTGGTACTTGATGTCCAAGGACTGAGCCCAAGGCCCCCTCTAGTGTCTGCATTGAATATATCACTGATGGAGACGTTCCCACAAAGGTCTTTTCCTATTTGTAACACTTTCTCCTTAGGTCTGGAGGTTTTAGCTTTCTCAGTACATCAAGTTCAGTGCCTGTGATTCCAGGCGGAAGCTGGATGGAGAGATCTGGGGAGTAGAGGCCTGAGTCAATCACTGCTTTCCAAGTCATAGACATCAGATACCTTGAGAGGAGGAGCCGAGACCATGGATTCTTTTGGTCTCTGAAGGTCTCTGAATTTAGGTTTCTTGGAAATGCACCTGATAATGAACAACTTACGAAGATCCATTTTAAAAAACATTTGGGGTCATTTTCTGACAGCTTTTCAGTACATATTTCAGGCTGACACTGCACTCGTTTTGTCGCTGAGGCTGGCCTCACTCTCACAGCAATCCTCCTGCCTCAACCTCCTGATTTCTGGAAGTACAGGCATGCTCCACTGAGCGTGGCTTTGGTGAGATCATTGTCACATGGACAGAAATTCATTCTGCCAGGCACAGTAGTATTTCAGAATTTCTCAGTGGTGTTTATGGGGTCTTCTGAAAATACATGGTGAATGTTTTAGAAATTAATGCATTGAAAGACACACTTTATCCCCTCCAATACGCTTACCCTTGCCTCCAACTCCGTTATCCCGTCACTCCTGCCCTCTGTGAAAATAGCCTTTGGTGAGTACGTGCAAGGTTTGATGAAAATATACTGATCGCTGCCGAAAGGCAGGTCCATGAAAACATGAAGTTGTGTCCTTAATCGCCCTGTGCAGTAGATCTGGCATCATGTGATTTCTGGTCAAAATGATCATAAAGGCAAATGCTTTCATTGATTCAGGACACTGAGGCAGCCGCAGGAGCCAACCAGATGCACAGGAGAGCACTCAGCAAACTTCTTCAGAAGGTGACAAGAGTGGTAGGTAAGTGTTCAAAGGGAAAGAGAGTTCTTCGCGTGAGATCGACGGCAACATGACATTTACTGTGAAAACAATTTAAATGTGGACTATATTTTTTAATCGCATCTCAGATTATTCTGTTTTTTCATACTAGAGGAATACATTGATTTTCTCTGAAGTGTTCACAAATGTATCGTGTGTGTGTGTGTGTGTGTGTGTGTGTGTGTGTGTTTGCTTGATCATGACTCCAGTGGCAGAAATGTGTATCTTATAGCTTCAGAGTATTGTTCTCTGGGCCTCCTAAACCTAGTGAGCACCTGGTATTCTGTTGGAGTAGTATTCTCAGGCATACACCATGAACTTTCAAAGGCTGATGAGCCCAGTTACGTGTGAGCATGGAGTTGTGAGACAGAATAACTTCCTGGGGAACAGATGTTTTGTCCCGTCTCGTCACATGCTAAAAGGCCCCTTGGCGCCTCACTGATACAATGGCTCCTGAAATTTCAGTGCTTGTCTCCTATCTCGATCATTTCCTGAATTTGTTACTTCTTTCACTTCTGTTTTCCTGAATATGCCATCTTCACTGGAGCGTGAAGAATGTTTAGACCTCCTAAGCTGATTGAAGTGGAAGTCAGTGTAACCCTGGCAAAAAAAAGCCTTGACATACCCTTTATCAGTTCTGAGTGTAAATTGCTTTAGATTTTATGTCCTTTCTTTTTAAGAAATTTTTTTCTTTATAAATGACAAAGTATGCGTTTTCCAAGTCCAGAGCTATTTACTTTCAGTGTAACTATCCTATGTTGGGCTTCTCAGAAGACAGTTTCTGAGTTGGAGAGTTTCCTGCAAGGGTTTTATTTGGAATGATCTATGAAAAAGAGAGGTAAAGGGAAATCAGCAAGGGAGACGTTGACATTCTTTGCAGGCACAATAAAAATTTCAGTGGATCCTACATGGATTAATGGAGACATGCTGAGAGGGTCCCTCATATTTTCAAATTTTGGCAAAGTGTATGTTGCATTCATGTAGAAAGCAAAACCTTTCTGTGGGTCCTCAAAGGCAAAGGGTGTGATTATGGAGAGGTCAAATCTTTTCACTGTAGGAGAATTTCCAGAGTGCACATCAGTGCTACCCATCAGTATCTATCAGTCCTGACAGTTGGAGGAAGGACAGTCATGGAATTGAAGGAGAGAACTGGGTGTGACAGTTATATATACAGATTCAGAGAAAAAGATATTAACAAGGCTGTTTTCCACGAGTACAAAGAGAGGTTTGGGAGAGGCAGGATATAGGAAAGAATGATATCAGAAAATGATACCTCCCAGCAACATTCTGTGAATCCTGTCCTCCCTTCCACATTTGCACCAGCCTGGTAGATGGTTTTGCTCCCGTGGAATGGGAGACGTCACCAGGGCTTAGGCTGAGCCCTCCACCTCCTTGAAGTTCTTTGAACTTCTCTGTTTGTACTAGGGAAGTCAAGATTGTCCATAGGCTCCTGCCTGCCCTCAACAAGGCCCTTGTCTTGGTTACTTTTCTCTCATTGCTGAGACAAAACATCCAATGCCCAAAATGAAGGAAGGGAAGGTTAAGTTAGCTTACAGTTTGTGGAGGTTTCAGTGCATCATCAGCTGGCTCAAAGGCAGGGTGGCAGGGCGCAGGGGCAGCACTTCAAGGTGGGCACAAGACAGCAAAAGCAGCAAGAGCCAAAACAGGAGAGAACAAGCCTCTTCTCCTCCCTTACATTGTAAGCAGGCTGACCCCGACCCAGGGGGCATGTACCGCTCACACACTGTCCACACCCTCCTCTTGCACAGACTCAGTATGAATGCCAAGTAAAGAAAGTAAAGACCCTGGCCCCCTGCTCAGTCACTTAAATAACCTTCTCAACTTCTCAAATTGATTCAATAAACAACATCCCAGGGCTGTAAGAGCATGTGCTTTTCACTCCAGGATGTAGAACTGCTAAGCCACTTAGCCAAGCCTCTAGACTTCTCAAGTTGGCACTATGTATCAACCATAACAGCCCTGAACCTATCAGCTAAATCAATTCTGATCCTTATCTTCAGGATTTGTGTACCTTTTACTATGATCAAAATGAGCACTGGTCAGGGCACCCTAAGTCTGTAAAGTGAGACAAAATTGGGTAGAGGAAATGGCAGCACATCTTATTGAGCCCTGTGGCCATTGCAGAATTAATAATATGTTATCAGGTACAGATCGGTCAGTGTGTCAGAATTACCAGTGGAGACAGATCATAAGTAGACTGAAAAAATGACAAGGTAATATGTTAAAATTCCAGGTCACAGAATATCCTCTTATAATTAAGAATAATATTTGGAAGCTGTATTAGCTGAAAACCAAATTCAGTTAAATAAGCATCTGAAATCATAAAATATAAGTATAATTGGAGAAAGGGAGGAGAAATTTAGCAATTTATCCAGAGGAACTCATGTAAAAGTGAGCACTTCACTGGGGAGGTGGTGGACCCTTGTAATCCTAGCACTTGGGAAGCTGAGGCAGGACGATGACTGTGAGTTTGAGGCCAGCCTAGGCTGCATAGTGAGTTCAAGGCCAGCCTGAAGTACACAGTGAGAATGCTTCTAAGGAAGAAGAAGGATGAAGATCAGGATGAGGAGGAGCAGGAGGAGGAGAAGGAGAAGACAAAAAAGTAGAGGAAGAGGAGGAGGATGAGGAGCGTTTCAGAAAAACAAGGTGCAGCATACATTGCTTAGAAAAAATTAAATGACAAAATTGAGATGCATTAATAGAGTATTTTTTAATTGTTTTAGTATTTGCAGTATATAATGATTACATTCATTGTGGGGAGGTGGTATAAATATCTACCACATCTTAACTCTTATTTCTTATACCCCTACTGCCCTCTATCTGTTGGTCTCCTTCCTTTTTGCAGATATGAATCTCCTCATTTCCGATAACCTATCTTTTAACTGCTCCGTATTTATGATTTGGGTCACTCCCATAAGAGAATCTATGGCATATTTAAGCCTTTGTCTGATTTATTTTACTAGAACATGTGGTCTCAAGATTCATCCATTTTCCCACACATGACCCACGTTTATTCTTCTTTGTGACACAATAGGACTTTACTGCATATAAATCCCACATTTTCTTTATCCATTTCTCTGTTGATGGACATACAGGACCCCTCCAAGTCTCAGCCATCATGATTTGTGCTGCTATAAACATGGATGTCTTGGTTACTTTTCTCTCGCTGCTGAGACAATTTGATTTCTATAGTGGTTGTGTATAGTGTAAATACATAGCAGTAAAATTTAAAAGTTGAAATACCAAAAGTAGTTTGCTGAACTGCTTGGTTTGCTCGAGGGAAGAGGAAAATACTGATTAAATTTAAAGCCCTAGATGAAGGAAGGAAAAGGTTTATTTAGCGTACAGTTCATGGAGGTTTCAATCCATACTTGGCTGGCTCAGAGGCAGACTGGCACATGGCAGAGGGCAAATCTTCATGGCAGCAGAGCATAGCAAAAACAACCAGCAAAAAAGGAGAGAATGGCCACAAGCAGCCTTTTTTCTTCCCTTACATTGTAAAAAGGCCACCTCCACCCAGGGGGTGTGTACCTCTCACACACTCTCCATACCCTCCTCTTCCACAGGCTCAGGATGTACACAGGTAAACAGCCTAGCTTCCTGCTGAGTCACTCAGCCAAACCTCTAGACTCCCCAAGTTGACACAATGTGTCAACCATAACAATGGGTGTGCATACCTCACTGGAATATGTTTTAACACTTCTGGGAAGATCCTCAAAAGAGGAATTTATGGGTGGAATGCAACTTCTACTTTTTAAAGGAATTTCTGGACTGATTTCTATAGTGGTTGTGTATAGTGCAAATACACAGCAGTAAAATTTAAAAATTGAAGTACCAAAAGTAGTTTGTTGAACTGCTTGGTTTGCTTGAGGGAAGGGGAAAATACTGATTAATTTAAATTTCAAGTTAAAACTAGAATGTGATCTTAGTATATATCCCTAGAATCACTATAAAGTGAAAGACTAAACCCACATATCCCAAATGCGCAGCTGCTGTAGTCCTTTATGTAATATGGTACAATATTTGTATATAATCTATGCACATCTTCCTCTATGCTTTAATTTACCACTAGATTATTTATACTAATAAAATGTAAATGATGTATAAATGTTATACTGCACTGTTTACACAATACTGACAAGAAAAAAGGATGCATAGCTCCATGCAAATGAAAAAATTGCTTTATAGTTGATGGGAAATATTTCTTCAGTAAATATTTCGTATTTACACCGGAAATATTTTGCATTATGTCTACTTTTCATTATAGAGTAGAATTGGTCCTATTATTTGTCAGTGAAAAATAGATGTGATTATATCTTAGTGCTAAGTTTGTAATCATGTACATTATTTTTGCTATGTAAATACTATTATAGGATTTCAAAGGAAAGGCTAAGGAAATTCACCTAAGAAACAGCATTTATCATTTTAATGTTTAAAAATTCATTTGTAATATTATGTATAATTTTATATTTTAAAGTTGCTAAGTAGTTGTAGAAACTAGGTTTCTACATAGTTGCATTCAAAATCCATTACTTTTTTTTTAGGAAGGTTCTCACTATATATCCAGGCTGGCTTCAAACTCACAGTGATCCTCCTGTCTCAGCTTTTCAAGTCCTGGGATTACAGGGCTGTGCTACTCTGCCCAGCTATAAATCCATTAATTTACATTAATATAATTTAGTTAATAAAATTAAAAATTTGTGTAAAAATATTTGGTCCACAGTATTAGAATCTGTACATGTAGAACACGCCAACATAAGGCATACCAAATCTATTATCCTTTTAAAGGAGTAAATATTTATTTTGGGCTCATGTCTTTGTCTAATTTTATGTAATATTTTGCTGAATGTCAAGGGCTTTAGGAACTCTCTCTTATAAGTAGGTGATGAGGCACTCGGAATCTTACACAGATCTTAGATTTTTCTGCCTTTAAGGAAGTGGCAGGCCAGATACTCAATAGCCTGAGCCTTAGCTCAAAACGACTGCTCTGTATAAAAATTATGAATACTTTTTATTTTCTAAGCTAAAAAACCAGAAGAAACTTCACCATGCTGACATTTGTGTGCTTAAAAAGAAAAACAATATGTGGTTCACTCCGCTTGCTGGCATTTTGGGGCACTGTGCTTTTACAGGAGAGGCTGTGTGGGTGGATGGTGATCTGTTTTTCCCCTTGGGGGAATCCTGGGAGGAAACACCTGCTAAGTCAAGACAAATGTCAGCCCAGGGAAGGCGCAGGAGCTGATTGCCCATCAACGAGCACAGGGCCAGTGCTTTCAGTGAATATTTCTTACCGAGCACTGTGTAGGGACCTTAGGGCAGGTCCACAGTAGACCTGGTGGCCGCAAAGGATACAACTCCCATCAGCAAAGACCTGAGGTCACTGCTGATTTCTTTCACTCACCTCGTCACAGTTTGTATTCACTGTTTGAATAACTTTTTGTTTTGTTTTGTTTTGTTTTTTTGTTCCTTGCATTGTCGGGGACCAACACAAGCCCTCAGCATAGTCAGAAAATGCTCTACCATTGAGCTACACTCCCTGCACTGCAAACTATCTGCAAACGGCATTGTATAGTTTTCTAGTTGATAATACTGAATAACATTATTCCATGTTACTCCACCAGGGATGGAATGACTCTGATTTTCTATTTTACTTACACTTGTTTATAATTTTTGCAATGCTAATATCGATGTCAGGGCCTTACACATGATGGGTAGGTGTTCTACCACTGAACTCTGTAACCATTCTCTGCTCATATTTTTAAATGTAACTGAAAGTAGTTTCCACAAATAGTATATTTAATCTCACCTTTTCCTTTCACAATTCAGAAGAGCACTTTTGATAATGATCACGTTTCTCTTGACAGTTGAGTGTGAACCTAATACGTGAAATCTATCTTAATCCCATTTTATGCATAGATGTGTTTCTGTATTTTTAATGAAATATTCTTATTCTTTCAGTATCATTATTAATTGTGTAAATTCGTTCTGCTTTAAGCTGTGCCTAAATACCTAATTTTTCTACTTCTTTTATATTTATTTATAATATATTCTAGGATTGTTCTGGACTTGTCTTTTCCAATATAATTATTAGAAAAGGAAAGTGAATCTTTTCCAAAATTTGAATACTATTTATTTAAATGTATTTGGCCTATTGATATAGCAAGTAAATAATGTTTGTATTGTTCTTTTCTATTTTAAAAGTAAAAGAACAAAAACATTAACAAACAGACACAAAGTAGCACAAGAACAGTTGTATTATTCTTAACATGAGTTTATCTTACTCAAAAATATTGTTATAAGGCATGCAAGTCCATACTGTTCCCTGCTGTCCAAAAAATAAGGGGGCCTTGTTGGAATGAAAAGTTTTATGCAAAGCTAGCTCCAAAGAACATGGCAAGGGGATCTTAATGCCTCAAATCTTCATCTCACCTTGTTCAGGTACGAAGGGATTTTATTGAAAGGAAAAGAGGTGAGAAATACAGTGAGACAATAGATAATGAAATTTCTTTATTATTTTATCCCCTCAACAATCTGGACTCCCTCACACCCTTGTAGAAAGGAAACCAGATTCCAACCTGCTGTGGATAATGTTTGCATATTTTTCTCAGATAGATATGCTGGTTTCCTGACAGAGGTTTTGTTTTCTGTCTGTTCATCTGGGCTGAAGAGAGGAAGGGTCGCAATTTATGCTCCCAGCATGCAAAGTTAGGAAGTGCAGTCTATTTCTAAAATAAAGCAATCCTAATTTAGAGATCTGTTTTGCCCTCTGGGTTACAGTATTGTTTGCTTTTATATGTATTTAGACTGTATCTCATTGCCTTTCATAGAATTTACATTTGCTCATAGAATTTCCTTGTGCATTCCTTGTCAGATGGCTGTCTGCGTGCTGGGTGGGTTATGTGGTATAGAAGTACAGCACTGTGATTATAGGGGAAAGGTCTGGAATCACATCTCCGTCCAAATCTTCCTGCCCAGTGCAACAGCACATGCTGAGGCTGGACCTGTAGTTTGTCTCCTTAGTGAGTGATGTGATTAGGAGGAAACTCTAGAGCAGTTCTATAGCCCCATGTGAACCCTAGGCTATTGTCCTTGGTGCAGGTAGACTGCACATGGAGGTCCTATCTCAAGGTATTCTTATCTCATCACGACATATTGTCTCTAAGAGGAATAAGGCTCTTGAAAATGAAGTTTTTGCTATGTAAAAGAGAGCAGCCTATGGTGTGTGTGTGTGTGTGTGTGTGTGTGTGTGTGTGTGTGAATTCAGCACTACCTCCATCTAAAGTTTCAAGTTAATGATACCTGGGAGAGCCTCAGACCCTTAACTGCTGATATTGTGATAAGAGATGAAGTAGCACAAGAAAATATACTAACATCGCTATTTCTTAGGGAAATATAAACCAAGACTATAGTGCAATACCATTCACTGTCTACTATGATGGTTACCATCAGAAAAACAGATAATTATCGGTAGATAACAGTATGCAATGTAGCAGCCACTGTAAATTCCTATCATTTTGTTTTGAGGTCATCTATCATTTTTGTTGTTTTTGTGCTGTTTTGATTTTGTCTTCATTGTTGTTTTGTTAGTTTTTTTAATTTTTAAAATAAAAAAGAATGTTAAATTAAAACCCTCATGTACTGCTTATGAAAATGTTATGTGATATATCCACGATGCAAAGTGGCCTGGGATTTTCTCAAAGAAATTACCATATGGTCTAGAATCTTTCTACCCAAATCTACCCAAAAGCGATGTACTATCACAGAAAAACTTGCATGCAAATGTTCACTGTGCATTGTGTGTAATTACTTAAAACAGGGCTGGGGATAGAGCTCAGTGGCATAAGCACCTGCATGGCAAGTGCAAAGTCCTGACTTTGATTCCCAATACCAAAAAAAATTAAAAAGTAAAAAAAAAAATTGCCCAAAACATACACATTCTAAATACACAATAGATGAGGAATGATTTTTAAATGCCATTGTTTATGCATTAATATAGTTATTTGGTAATACAAATGAATAGATCACACATATACCAAAATAAATTCCTATGTATCATCTATCCAAAGCACACTAATATTTTTGTACATAATTAGGACTTAGGAGATACATTTTTAATTTACAGATATTAATTTCAGAGCTATTCTGTGGCTATAGAAAAATTGAACTAAAAGTAAAGATAGCTCCAAATACAGTCATGTGTGCATTATAATGGTGAGGATATGTTTTGAAAAATGGGCCCTTAGGCAATTTCTTTCTTGCCCAAACATAACAATATGTGTGACATAAGTGTACATGGTATAGCCTACTACACACTGAGACTATATGGTAGAACCTCTTGCTTCCAAGGTACAACCTGCAATTTACTGAATACTGTAAGCAGTTTTAACACAAGGGTAAGTATCAGTGTATCTAAATAAACTTACACATAGAAAAAGAACCAAAAATATACTGTACACTTGGGCTACATTAAGTTTATTGTTTTCAACACTAAATAAACCAATATTAATATCATCTTCTTTCCCCCCTTCATATCTTGTCCCATTGGAAGGTCTTTTGGGCAATCATATGCATGATGTCATTTCCTATGATGACAATGTTTTGTTGCAGAATTAATCACAGAAGTCCTGCCTGGTGCTGCTTTACCATTTTATACATAACTGGAAGAAGTGTGTTCTAAAATAATGATCAGAGTGTAGTCAATAGAGAAACCAGTAACACAGTCATCTATTGTAATTATCAAGCATTATATTCTGTACATAGTTGTGTGCACAATGCTTTCAAGTGATTCATGGAATAGTAGATTTGCTCACATCAATATTGCCACAAAGAAGGAGAACACAATAGTCACAACATGACTTGGCAATAGCAATTTTTCTGCTCCATTGTACTCTTATGAGACCACTTTCTGTCCCTTCAAACTCCCTTATAGTTTTATGTGCCATGTGTTTGCATTTCCTTTCGAGTGCCCCAAACTGTTACTCTCAATTTAACCTCTGGCAGTGGGGATGTACATTTTATAAAATTGTATAAACAAAAATTCCTTAGTCAATATAATATTTACATGGTAACTAAAATTCATACTCATTAAGGTTCATTCCTTGCATTACATAGTTCTGTGGGTTTTGTAAAATGCACATAACCAAGTGTCAATCAAACATAGTAACACAGGAATTAGCTTTGCTGCCCTAAACACCTTCTATGTTCCATTTGTTCCTGTCCGCCCTACACACAACTCCCTGAGAGCAGCTCATACATTTTACTATCTCCACAATTGTTCCTTTTTTGCAGAAACTTGTATTCTTGGTATAATACATTGATAGCCTTTTCATACTATCTTATTTCCTTTCAGTATACCAGTAGCAATAAGCAGTAAAATTGTCCCAGCTCTCTTGTGTATATACATATATTTCTCCCTTCCTCCTTTTTCTTTTCTCCTTTCCCTCATCCCAGTTGTTCCTTCCCTTTGAGCAGTTTCTTTTGCTTTCACAGTATCTATTGTACCTTTCAGATTTTATTTACTCTTTTAGGCTCGTACAGTAGGGAGACAATATGATGTTTACACATGTGGATTTGATTTATTTCACTTATGAGTATGGTCTCTAGTTGCATCCATTTACCTATAAAAGCCTCAAGTTTATCTTTCTTTATAGTTGAATAATACTCCATTGTATAGAAATACCACATCTTTTTTATCCATTATTCAGTTGATGGGCATTTGGGTTGTTTCTAAGATTTGCTTTGACAAGTTGTGCTGCTATAAAAATGGGTGTACCTATATCCCTGTGGCATGATATTTTGTGTTCTTCTGGGAAAATACCCAGGGGAATAGCTGAGTTGAATGGAACCTCTAATCCTAGCTTTTTGAGGAAATCTCCACACTGATTTCCAGCAGTCTACACTCCCACCAACAGTGGAACAGGGTTCCGTTTTCCCCACAGACCCTTCAGCATTTTTTATTGGTTTATATCTTGATAATAGGCAATTCTTTCTGGGGTGAGGTGGAATATCAGTGTTGTCTTAATTTGCATTTCTTGAATGACCAATGATATTGAACATTTTTTCATATATTCATTTGTCATTTGCATTCTTCATCTGAGGAGGGTGTATTCATCTCAGATGCCCATTTTTGGATTGAGTCTTTGAACTTTGGGGGCCCTTTTAAAAAAATTCTTTATATGTTCTCAATAGAAGTCCTTTTGCTGAAAGACAGTTAGCTAAAATTTTTTGCCAATTCGTGGGGTTCCTTTTTACTCTGTTGGTGATTTCTTTTGATGTGCAAAAACTTTTCAATAAGATGAGATCCCAGTTGTTCTTTGAAATATTTCCCATGAAGTTTGGTTTTTGTTCATGAACTCTCTGCCTACACCTATGTCTTCAAGATTTCTACCCGCTTTCTCTTCCAGTAGATTTAGTGCCTCTGTTTTAATATTTAGATCTTGGATCTATTTTTAATATGACAGCTGTTATAAACATAAGCATGTAAATTACTTAACCACCGAGAATAGATCTTTCAGGACTTCATTTTGACTGCCTATTGCAAACCTGAGTAAAGAACTGTTCCATTTTCCACTCCTTTGTCTCTGGGGCAGAAAATATAGAAACTACACATTCACCTTAATACTAGGCTGAGGAACAACGTGAGGAATTTTTTCATTAGAAGTCATATTCTCTATCAATTCCCTCTGTATTTCTCAGTGCAGGTAAAATTTTAGGGGATGGTTGCTGATTTAATTTTATTGGAGATGAGAAGCTGCACGAAAGCAGCCCCATGCTCTGTGGACCTCTTGGCTGGTGGATGAGGCCTATGCCTGCACCTACAGGCTCCTTGCAGATAGGGAAGTGGCATGGCAGCAGCCCCCAGCCTCTGTGGACCTCTCAGTTGGTGAGTGAGGCCTGTGCCTGTGCTCCACCAGCTCTTTGTGGACAGGGGTGGAATGGGAGCAGCCCCAGTCTCTGTGGACCTCTCAGTTGGGAAGTGAGGCCTGAGGAACTGCCTGAGGACCCTGGAGGAGTGGCCTCTGTCTGGCCATCACTGGGTTAGTGGTTGAGGCCCACACAATTCCATCGATGACCTTGAGACTCTGGTACTGAAGATCAGAATTCCACCATCATTGTAGTTGTGGTCTGAGCCATGCACCCCACCAACTGCCAGGGAATTCCAGTCCCAGTGATCCCCTGCCCTCTACCATCATGGAATAAGTCTGACATCCAGGTAAACTAGGGTTCCTAGAGACCTTCAGTGAGGTGTCTGGGAAGCATATGGCTCTGCGCTTTCCTTCTGACATCCAAAATGAAAAGACATAGAAGTAAAATGCAATCTCAGAACTCATCTCCACCCAGAACAAGTCCAGGAGACACTGACATAGGAGAACTTGGAGTCACATACCTGAAATCTCTGAAATAATCTCAACTGAAGTAAAGAAACAACTCCATCAAGCCATAGAACAAATCATATCAGAAATAATCTCCCAGGTAAAAAAAGAAATGGCATCAGTAATGAAAGAACTGCTCAGCACATCTAAAGAAGACATATATAAAAATTGAGGACCATTAAATGAATAATACAGGACAGAACTAGATTGCATGAAACAGATTCAAAGAGATATCCAGGAAATCAAAACTTCCATTGAAAGCTGGCAAAATCGCTTGAATGAAGCCAAAGATAGACTTTCTGATCTTGAGGACAGCATTGCAGCCATTGATAGTGAAAGGAAGGATCTCTTAAAAATAACAAATAACCACAAAATAGCAATTTAACAACTACAAGATGATGCAAAAAGAAGCAATGTAAGATTAATAGGCATCAACAGAACTGCAGGAGTCAATACAAATGACAGAAAAATAATATTTGCAGAAGTAATAGCAGAAAATTTCCCAAGCATGGAAAAAGAGTTTGACATACAGGTGATGAGGCATATAGAACCCCAACCAGTCATAACCAAAATAAAATGATGACCAGACATGTAATAATCAAGATTCCAGATATCCAGAAAAAGAATAGAATATTAAAAGCTTTAGAGAAAAGAAACAGATCATCTATAAAAGAAAGTCCATCAGAATCATGGTAGATTTCTCAACACAAACCATCAAGTTAAGAAGAGCTTGGAGTGAAGTATTCCAGGTCCTATAACACATCAATCTCCAACCCAGATTGATGTATCCTGCAAAACTATCGTTCAAATTTAATGGAGAAATAAAATATTTCCAAAACAAAGAAGAACTGAGAAACTTCACAAGCACCAAACCAACCCCACAAAGAGTACTGAAACATATTCTAGGAAGAGATAGAAATGATCACAACTGCAAGAACGATAGTAAGAAATACAAAGGCAAATATATGTAAGGGGTGGCGACTTTTAGCACAACATTTAAGATAATGTGTCTTGAGAAATATCCTGGAGGGGTTGTAAAGAGTTAACTTTGCAGTTCGGATATTGTCCTGGAATTCTTCTCCTTGCCTGAGTTGTTAAAGTATATATCACTGTGGCCAAGGCCTGACCTGGTCACATGGTACAAGGTAAACAACTGTGGCCAGGCCTAAACATTTCAATGTATTACCATGGAAACCAAAGATGTATATAAGGTGAGAACAAAGGCAGTTAAGCGCCACATTCTCCGATCGGGAAGGGGAGCAATGACCAGTCCAATTGATTCTAAATTAAAATTAATTAAAACTCCATTTGTTCTGAATGAGTTCTTTAATCTCCTGCAGAGTTTGACCTGATTTTTGATTTTTGCCATAACATATGTACATAAGAAAATGTTCAACATCATTATCATTTGTGAAATGCAAATTAAAACAACACTGAGATTCCATCTCACCCCAGTAAGAATGGCTAGCATTAAGAAATCAACCAATAACAGGGGCTGGGGATATAGCTCAGTGGAATAAGCGCCTGCCTAGCAAGCGCAGGGTCCTGAGTTTGATCCCCAGTACTGCAAAAAAAAAAAAAAAAAAAAAAAGGAAATCAACCAATAACAAATGCTGATGAGGCTGTGGAGAAAAAGGAACTCTTCTCCACTGCTGGTGGGTGTATAGACTGGTGAAACCACTGTGGAATTCAGTGTGGAGATTCCTCAGTAACTCAGGACTAGAGGTGCCATTCAATCCAGCTATTCCCCTTCTGGGAATTTTCCCCGAAGAACTGAAAATATCATATCACAGCAATATATGTGCACCCATGTGTATAGCAGCACAATTTGTAATAGCTAAAACATGGAAGCAACCCAAATGCCCATCCACCGAGGAAGGGATAAAAAAGCTGTGGTATTTTTACGTAATGGAATATTACACAGCTATAAAGGAAGATATTCTCAAGGTTTCTATATGAAAACGGACCTGTATGTGTAAACACCATATTATCTCACTAGTGTAGGAACCTGAAAGAGTGACTAAAATCTAGGAGGTACAATAGACATAGTGAGAAGGGAGGAAGCTGCTCAAAAGGAAAGAACCTGGATGAGGGAAAACAGAAAAGAAAGAAAAAAATATATATATATATATATACAGGATAGCTAACATAGTTGTACTACTGACTTTGATTGCTCTAATGAAAGGAATGGTTAGTGTTTAAGTGGATGATCGGCCTTACATATCTGTATTTGTTTATCTGAGTATAGAAAGTGAGGATATCCATATGTAATACAACAACCATTGTTAATTTTCTATCACCTTGTCTGAGATTCTGTATTGCTTGTATTGTTTTTGTGTTATTTTCTAAATGTATATGTGTTTGTTAAGATGTTGGCATTCTTCCATCTTTAAAATAATAATAATTATAATTTACTGGAGATATTTATAAGAAGGGGCTTATGAAGTTTCTCAGATGGTTCACCTTTTCATGAAGCCAACAAGAAGTGGAACAAATCAGGGAAAGTAGGTGAATTTGGGGCCTGTCCTCTAAGTGAAGTATCCCCCGAAATGTCCTATTTCTTATCAATAAAGTAGAATAATTTTTATTAAACCTATCTCCTATTAAATGAAGCCCTGTATGAGAGGCTATACAAGAAATGATACAGAGGAATTATGAGCTGCTCAGGGCAGATGTATGACCAAGACTGTGATCAATGTTCATGCACCTGGATAACAGGGGAAATTTGAAGTCAACTGAAGCAATGTCCTAAATGTTTATGTCCCCTCCAAATTCTTATGTGAAAAATCCCATCTGCAAAGTGAAAAAATTAGAAAATGAAACTGTGAAATATAAAGATCCACAAACAGGATTAGGGCTAGGGAATATAACTCGGTGGCACAAGCACCTGCCTGGCAAGTGCAAGGTCCTGAATTCGATTCACTGGTACCAAAATTAATGTCATGAAAAAGGAGCTTTAAGACAGTTTTCTTGCTTTTTATCCAATGGAGGGATACAACAGGACAATGCTGTGAACCAGAGATCAAATATTTCCCAGATTTTAAATCTGCCAACAATCTGATCTTGCACTTCACTTCCTCCAAAATCATGAGAAATATGTGTCCATTTTAAAAAGCCACTAGGTTCATGATATTCTATTATTGCACCCTATACAGACTAAGGCAAAGGCAGAGGAACAGACACCATTCCCAGATAATTCAGGTCAGGCAATCTGAGAGAAACTTTGGAGTCTCCCACAAATTGTCCTTTCTGAGTCACTGTTATTAGAAGAAAATCCTTAGGCCTACATTGAATGTCAGAGCAGCCAAGGTTTCTCCAGTGTTGAGTTCTTAAGGGGAATAGGGTCCACACAGTACCTGCATTGCTCTGATTCTCCTTAAACTATCTTGTAGGATGGATCTTGAATTTGTCTGCAATATCTGTGCATTCCAGCATTACTAAACTCCAAACAAGAGCAACAGATCATCTTGGGGGTAAACAAAACAACTGGTTACTGCAAAGCCTGATGCAGTGGAGACAGAACCTGGAGCTTAGGATGCCTGTGCTCACTAACAGGTCAAAGCCAAGGTTTCATCTCACTGTGGAGAAAATTTTCTTATTTCACCTAAAGCCATAGAGGCCTACTTCTGATATTCAGCAAAGAAGCACATTTCCCAGAGACAGTCTATAATGAGCAGGTTGAGGAAAGGTGACCTAATTTTTGGAGCTGGGAAATGATTTAAATGTAAATCTGGATACCATGGACCCAGTGACCAACAGGAAAGTCTCAGACTTTGTGTCTTTGATCCAAGTGAAGACTCTGAGCTGCATGTGGTAGCATTAACCTCCTCCTTCTTTCATCATCTCCCTGGAGGGAAAACTGAATCACAGGAACTGATTTACACAATTGTTGACATGACCATAGAGAGAAGGATTTGACAATGCATCAAGGAAAAGGAGAAGATATTTTCACACCTATGAGCACTGGAAAAACAGATAATGATCAAAAAGATGGTAAGAACTCATCTTTTAAATCAGGTTCAGTCCTAGACAGTTCAGCTGTGACAACACAGAGCAGAGAGAACAAAAGGCAGATTTTAGTCTCACTTCTCTCTCCATGTTAAGCACCTTGTAAGTGCCAGTGTTGCCATATAGGTTAAGCAGTAATAGCCTCATCCTCAGCCTGAAGTCCAGAGATGAGCAAAACTCCTGCATTGGCTGAGCTGTCTTTGGATCCAGAGAAGCGGCTGGGGAACCCAGATCCCTGGTGTTTATTTGAGTCTGAGTAGTATCTCAGTAGAAATTGGGGACGGTTCCCTGACACTTGCTGGTACCAGGAAATGTGACAGCCAGAAACTACAAAACCACTGCTCAGGGTGCAGGTGAGTCTGGCATTTGCTCCAGGAGATGCAGAGAGGGAGGGTGGTTGAGTCAGCACAGGCTGGGAGAAGGAGCCTGTGAACAGACATATTCATGAGTGAGTGATCAAGGACAAAGTTGAGCTTCTCCAAGATTCTGGCAAAGATATTGATTTAAGCTGGCTGGCTGGCCCTCAATATCTTGATATATGGGGCCAGTACCTACCTGTGCCATAAAAGAGGAGCAGGAGGAGAAGAGGGGTCCAATCCACAGTGGACATAGGACTAGGAGCCCCACATTGGGACTGGGCTGTCCCAGACCTTCTTTTCTTTCTCATTCTATGAAAAGAAGGGGTTTTTCATGCAAATACCTTTTCATCATAACTATTCAAACCCCTCCCTGAGCCTTGATGCTGGAACTTAGATCACAATGTAGACTGAGGAGGTTGAAGATCTGCTTTCCTTTGGGGGAAGCCATGGGAAGAAGCATTTGTCTAATGAGAGAAGGTAAATATCTCTGCTAAGGGGACTTTACAGGTTAGAGAGGATACACCTGCTGAATTTTCATTAGTAAACATAGGATCCAAGATCCAGGTCAGGGCTCTTTCACTGAATGGTCCTTGAGCAGCTATGTAGGAATTAAAGGCAATCTCCACAGTGCCCCCTTCTGGTCACATGATACAGTTTTCCCGTGGTACAGAGATCTGACATGCTAGCTAGTAATTAAATAGGGAAACTTACAGGTCTATGTAATGAAAATAAATGCCTGTTTTCACAAACACAAACACACACACACACACACACACACACACACACACACACACAGAGGTTGAAATACTATTGTCAGTAATTACTAAGTTTACTCTCCAAGCCTCAGAGTACAGTATAACATACGATCCACTGAGGTCTTGATTTGACTCACTGGGTGCAGGAGGCTGAGTTAGCTCCGCACCACTCCCTCCCCTCCGCTGTATTCCGCTGTCCCCTAAGCAGGCCATACGAG